>JAJOOH010000444.1:0-47595 GCA_029582605.1 Solanum gracilifrons | reverse complement strand
ACTTAAACTTAACTCACTACTATATCCATTTAGTCAAACTATTTCCAAAACAAGTAATTAAAAGGGAGGGGGGGGAGGTTGTAAGCAAATAACTCACTGTTGTTTAAGTAACAAATGAGCAATATTCAAACTTTGAGTTATCAATATGAGAGAGAAACTAGGGTGTATGTGTAGTGCATGGAGCAGTAGGGGAGGTTCTGGTGGCTGGAGGAATGTACTCATCATCATCCTCAATGTTCATACATCGCGAATGAGCGACAGACTTGGACATGCCCTTAGCGGTGTATGTTGGAGCGTGCATAGGAGCCATGATACCTGTGGAGGCTTAGTTAGTACCAAAACAAAGCCAATAAAACATAAGAAATTATTTTAGAACAAGTGAGCAAGATTTATCAATATGAGAGAGAAATTAGGGTGTATGTGTTCCCCAAAAGCTCATAACGCGGTAATCCTAATAATAGTAATCCTTTCCTAGTGTTTTATATGCAAAATTGGTAAGATAGGTATCCCTAAGTGATTGGTCCTCCAAATACGGAATTTCACTACGCACCTTGGTCCAGCTACGAGTGTATACTTTACTAACTCTTACCTTTACCTCATAATAGACATCACATAAATGTATGGCTTAGTTTTCACCCTCGCACCAATTGACATTAGAATATTAGATAGCATCCACTAAATCTCTGTTGTTCATTCGTTTCTCATTCATTACCTCCTTGGTCCGGCAAGTAGGAACTAGGTGAGTTCCAACGTTAGCCACCGTTGAAAAGATTTTTATGCGAAAGAATTACCAATACATGCATAAACACTATTCGAGAATTAGTTAATTATTATTCGTACGTTGTTAATTGCTCCTACTTGTGGATTTAGCTACTCATGCTTGAAAGAACACAATTCATGTTTTGATAAAAAGAATTCATGAACTTGCGTTTAGAGTAGATGAAACCCGAAATCTCCAATTGAATTGCAAAGTTAAAATCTTATAAAAGGAAATCCAGAAATCAAACTGCTAAAGTTGCAAGTTAATTCCACAAAATACCAAGAACTAAAAGTAAACAATAATGTCTAACCCCTAAAAACGAGTTTTACAAACCCTATTTATTGAAAAATATGTCCTGAACAAAAAGGAAACAAAAAAAGAAATAAGCAGTCTGGACATGGTTTTTGTCAATGAAACAACCTACGGACTGTGGGTCGACTAATGGTCCGTAGGTCACCTTCTGTGGTTCAACACTTAGCACTTTTCAGTAGGTCCTGGAACCTTCACTCTTAGATAATCAACGATGGACGTGTAGGATGGACTGTGGGTCGATCAATGATGTGTGGGTCCTTTTTCGTGGCACCACACTTAGGATTTTTCATCAGGTACTAGAACTCCAACTCTCTGAACTCATCGACGAATGTGCAGGACGGCCTGTGGGTCAACCTAGGGTCCATCCGTCGCTTCGTAGTTCCTTACTTGGTCAGAATTTCCTGATGATCGATACACGCCTTCCCAACGATGGCCCGTTATAGGACCTATGGTCCGTGGGTGGCTATTTCTGCATAATTTTAGATGTCATCTCCATCAAGTACCAAGCTTATTTCCTACAAACATGATACAAAACACACTATTTCTGATACAATATAGCCCTAGGCACACACAACTTCTAAGTGAAATGCATCAAAAATACCGTAAACTCACGATATATCAAGTTTTCTGAACTCTCTCCCATATCGGTGCTTAGTACTAGTCCTGATAATATATATAATCTTCCTCAAATGTATAAAAACATACTCTTTCTCTGGTTTCACATAATTGCTCAAACTATCCTATTAAAAAAGGTAACTGCTCTGAAATATCTCTGAAACTCATTGCTTATTTATAAAACATGATTTCTCTTTGCTCAATGTAAAAATACATTCCGGGTTGAGATAATCACTCAAAAAGGGCCTCTTTAAGAGGCAATTTCTATGTACTCAATCTTTTTAAAAAATCTTTTAAATATTTTCAAAAAAAAATAATACTCTCTTCATATAAAAATGAAACATTTGGGAAAATACTTAATTCCCTTATATTCTTTCTTAAACCCTGGTTAAGCTCTTTCTCAAACTCCTCTTTACTTTCTCAAAACTCAGTTTAAACAATTATGTTTTGTTTAAAAGATTCTCAATAAGAGCTCAATGAATACTCAGAAAATAGGGTTCATGCTGAATAATAGACATGAATAATCAACTCAAGAATCTCAATGCAAGATATAGCAACTCAATAAACAGGAAATATAATTCAATAATAAGGAAATAAAATTTAATAATAAGTAACTCAAGAAATTAGAACTCAAATCAACTCAACTCAAGAATACTCAAATCTAAGGATAGAACCCTATATTAATCTTTTACTGATTTGAAAGTAGATGTATGGAGTGGGGATGAACCATTTGAATACTGTGATAGCCTTACATACTTGGAAAAACTAAGTTCTTGGCGAAATCGACGAAACTCAAAAAACACTCGAAACCCTAGATTTTCTCCTCTTGGAATCTTGCTCTAAGGACTTGAAATATTAATGAATGTAAAAGAACTGATTAAAACTTTCTAAGCCCTTAACTAAGTGTACAACACCATGGTTTAGGCTTAGAATAGAGATTAAAACGACGTAGTTTAAGTACCAAACGCATAGTCAAGGGTATGGGGGGGGGGAGGTGTAACATCCCACCTTATAATGAGATAAATTTAGAAAGAAATAATTTTGAAAGAACTAATTTGAGAATTTTGCAAGTTATGCTTAAGTTATGAGTTTTGGGTTAACTTCAAATGACCATAACTTTCCGTAAATGATGAGTTAGGTGACTCATAAGATATCAAATGAAAGGTCTTTGAATCCTCTTTGCAACGCTATTAAGTTTGCTAAGTATCGAGTTTGGATGAGAGATATATGCCCATCTGAAGTCATCTTGTCCAGTTAAGGAAAGTTACCCGGATTAATGAGTGGTATTTTGGTTTTTTCCTTACCCCACAACTTATAACGTTTTTAGCAATATTTTCGGAGTCAAAACTGATTTTGGTGAGTTTTCACAATCCTAAATACGCTTAGGGTTTTTAGAGGAGTTCAAGAAGAGTAAAATAGAAGAAAAGGAAGAACGATCAAGATTCTTGCAATCTTCGAGGGGTTTTCCTCAAGGATTTGATCTTAAGAGGTATGTAAGCTTCCATAGTGATGGGTTCCTTCACCCACATACCAATAATGATTTACATTATTGAATTCATCCATGAGATTGAGTATATTGAGGTTCTTGATGAAATTCTTGAAGTGTTGTCCTTCGTTCTAGAATTTTGATGTTTGGTTGAGTTCTTGAGGTGAGTATAATGTTAATGAGTATTCTTCTTGAGGGTTTCTGAGTATATTTTCATGTATTTAAGTTGGGTAAATGAATCTAAGAGTGTTTGAAAAAATCCATTCGATTCTAGGAAAATTAAGGTTAGAAAATGAGAAACAAAATTTGTCGGGTTTTCTAGGCAGGGGGCTGGCGCGCCATGCCAATTGTGCGCCAGGATGAGCTCTCTGAAATTTAGGGGCTGGCAACCCGTGCCACATGGTGCGCTAGGGTCACCTGTGCCCGTTCTTTTTCAGTCGTTTGACCCGTCTGAGTTCTTTGAAAGGGTACCTTTACTCCTTTCTTATTCTAACTACTCTAAAATACATCTAAACATCGAGAGATCTTTCATAACATGAACTATAACCCTTGATTTCATAATTTAAATTCAAGGTAGAGTTAAGAGTACAGTCTTGAGAGTTCTTTCGAGTCATTTTAAGAAGTCTTTTACAATCGTTTAAAACTTTTAAGACTTGAGTACTTGAGTTTGAGGATGAGGAGAATTGTGTTTCATTTTTCAAAATGAATATATGGGAGCTAAGTATTCCCAAGAGTAAATAGTTTTACATTCAAAAAGAGAGGAAACATTAATTTCAAAATGTGTTTATGAGGAGTTTTTGAGTATAATCTATTTTAAATGAACTTTTTTGAGTAATAATCTCAAAGCTTGAGGATGAGGAAATATTTTAAAACATATGAGCTGAGTTATATTTTTTGGAGTAGTATTGAGCACCTATATGGGGAGGTGTTCAGACAACTCAAAGTCATCATAAACTATGTAGCCAACGTAGGTAGAAAGGGTCATACTTTTTAGATGATTCCTTATTGATTTTCAATCATAGCTTAGTGGATATACTTAGTCGAGGATGTATTATACTTTTGCAAGGTATAGGACAGTTCTGGCAGCGTGGGCGAGACGCTGTATCATCACATAGCTCATTGTGATGGTTGTCGGTTAGAGAATCTCCCCAATCGAGTTATTTTGTATCTTTACATACAAATAAGAGTTATCATTGTATATTCAAATACATTGAGTTGTTATCTACTGTTTTAAATTCTTTGTATAAACTGCATCTTTATTGTTGTTTTTATAATGTATTGAGTTGAGATTGAGTTAAGGTGAGTTTGTTTCCTTCTTTCCAAGTTCAAGTTTTTATGTTTTGTTCAGTATTCCCCTTACATGCTCGTACATTCAATGTACATATGTAATTTGGCCTGCATCATCTCATGATGCAGATACAGGAGATCATGGTCATCAACAGGCGTTTTGTTGATACCATAGCAGTTCGATTTAGCTTTGGTACCCTCCTTGCTTATGAAGGATCCCTTATTTATTTCTTTTATTTAAGTTTAGTTAGGATGATGGGGGGTCTTGTCCCGAAATCCCTCATAGTATTAGAGACTGCAAAGATAGACAGAAGCAGTTGAGGAGTTTTTTCATTTCTTTGTTAAATGTTTTAAAGACTCGAGTAGCCTATTTCTGGCTAGTTGAATATTTTGAGTTATTCACTTGAGACATTTGACTTAAAACTCTATATTTGAGTTCATCTGATGTTGAGTAAGTTTTCCGCTGAGAGTTGAGCTAGGCCAAGGGTTCACTTGGGTCCAACAATGGTTCTCGAGTGCCGGCCACGTCCAATGTGTAGGCTCGGAGTGTGATAAACTTGGTATCAGAGCACTGAGTTCAAGAGTGTTATGGTGTCTATGAAGTTGTGTCTGTAGAGTCCTAGTTATCGGTGTGAAGCGCACCACAACTATAATTAGGAGGCTGCGACATTTTAGTACTATCTCACTTCGTTCATACTCTTTTCAAGAGATAGAGTTCAACTCTATAAAAGTTTCTTTCTAATTCGTGCTTGCACATATCTTTCAGATCATGCCTCCAAGAAGAGATGTTTGAGGTCAAACTGCTAGGAGAAATGTTGATCCCCAGGATCAAGGGTTCCCCAATGCACCAAAAGTGCAACCCCAATGAGAGGTCACTAATGTCTTGTTTCGAGATGCTATTCGAATGTTTAGTCAAGTTGTGACCAACCAAGCTGGGTAACAGAGAGGGAATGGACCAGATGTTGATGATAAATCCAGAATCTATGAGTTCATAAGGATGAATCGTCTAGACTTTACAGGTTCAAGTGTCACTGAGGATCCGAAAAACTCCGTGGAGGATCTGCAGAAGGTGTTTGAGGTTATGCATGTTGTTGATGCTCAGCGTGTGGAACTAGCTGCATACCAATTGAAGGGTGTTGCTAGAGTCCGGTACGACCAATGGAAGAAGAGTAGAGTTGAGGGTGCACCAATTATGAGCTGGGCTGCGTTCGAAAGTGCCTTCATAAGGAGTTTCTTTCCTCCTGAGCTGAGTAAGGCAAAGGTAAGATAATTCCTCACTCTTAAGCAGGAATCCATGATTTTGCATGAGTACAGCCTCAAGTTCATTCAACTTTCCCGTTATGTTTCTAAGATGGTTATTGATATGAGGAGCAAGATTAGCTTATTTGTGTATGGGTTGTTTCGTTTGTCAAGCAAAGAGGGTAAGGCTGTGATGTTGATGGAGGACATGGACATATCAAGGCTGATGATCCATGTTCATGTCATGACCCATGAGTACCCCTTAGATGTAACATGGAACATAGAACCCCGAAGGACTTCATGGAGGCCACTTAGCATATCATAACATAAGATAATAGATAAGTACGGAAATTTAAAACATTTTTCAATACAATCTAAGTCTCATAAAACGAAGCAGAAGTTTATTACACTTGTAACAAACCATCTAATACTTGAAAAATAGTTAGGGACACAGCCCATACAAAACTTCTAAACATAAAAGAAAGACATAAAAGGAAAGGGTGATCACGTTCTCGATGCTATGAGGACTCACCAAAACTTATCTTCTTGATCTACTATGAACCTAGCCACGAGTTTGGAAGTCAATATCGCAGAACCCTACATTTGATAAGAATGTAGGCAAAAGTATGCGTTAGTACAATTATGTACTAAATATGATGGCTAGCATAAATCATCAATATAAACATATAAGAAGCATTAGTTAACACAAGACATATTCTATAATCATAATAGACAATAACATAAGTCATAAGAATAAGAGACATCATCATAAGACATAGACTATAACATGGTAGACAATAATCATAACTTGTGAGCATAATAGATAACATCATAGTCATAGGCATAATCAATGCATTTAGAATAACATAACATAATAGAAACACTACATAAGTCACCTCAAGGCAAGCTTGTGCAATGCATGGATAAGACCCCATAATCCCACCCATGCTAAGCAAGTCGCTTTAGGACCTCTTTCATATTTATGATCTTTTGATCTCATCTTTAGCTTATTTCTCATAGATAACAGAACATTCACCTTTAGTCACACATGTACTGGGAGGTCCTTTCAAGCTACACTCCAAACTAAGCATACATCATACGCATAAGTCATAAGCATATTCATTACAAAGATCACCATAACATAAGAGAACGTACCATAATTACCATCAAAGCATACTTGTGCAGTGCATGAATAAGACCCCATAATCCCACCCATGTTAAGTAAAGCTTCTTGAGTAACCATAGTTCATACTAGACTTGACCTTGTGGGAATTAGCCTTAACCGACATAGACCATATGAGCTTAACATGGAATGCGGTGTTACCCACACCAAAAAGGGTTGTCTTACTTGCCTAAGGTAGAACCATGGTTTGTTAGCTTTAGGTGGATCCATTAGCTAAATAACCTACGGGGGAGCGTAGTTTATGGGATAAGGAGATTGTCACTAGAAACCCGGCCTTTCTTAATGGGGGAACTTCCATCTCATGAGATTGCTTATAGAAACGCGACCTTTCTTAACAGGGGAGCTTCCATCTCATAGTCAATATCCACTCGATGCTAAGCATAAATCCCACGGAGTACTTATTAAGTCATAACTTTTTTCATTTAGAATAGCTTATTAGATCATGCGTGAGAATAACCTTTCACTATCCATGTCTACATGTAACATTAGATTCAATTAGGTGAGAAAGCCTTTCAACCTTAAAATCATCATTATGTGAGAACCTTTCTCATCATGTCATGTTCATGAGAATGGCCTTTCAATCAACACAACAACATAATCATAATCATGGACACTTCACTCTCAAAGTGGTCTTAAAGCATGCACATAGTCTTCATAAACCATGCACAATACCATATCTTTCCCTTTCAAGGATCAAGGCTCATATCAAATAAACACATCTAGAATGACTACATTAGAGATTTATATAATCATAATTCAATTAATCAAATCACTACATGCATAATATCATATACTCATAATATAGGTCATGTGGGTAAAGTCATTCCACAATAATACCATATACAATTCAACATACATAATAGCTTCACTCTCAAAGCCTTAACATTCCTAGATTCATATTAGCTTTTACCCTTAATGCCCTAGAAATCACATTCATACATCAAGCCTTACTCTTAAAGCAATACTTCACATGGTCATAATATATGCCTAATTCGCAAGACAATCTAACCACATGCTTTACTCTTAAGTGATTCTAATCAAATATAATCATACAAACTCAATCTCAATAACCATACATCATGATTCATCTTACAAGCCCTAATCACATTCAATTCATGTCTACAAGCTTTACTTTAAGTCAATTCATATATAGGAGATCTAATCTCAAGTAATTCATAAAGTAATTCATCAATTTTAGAAGGTTACATCTAAACCCTCAATCTCTCCTTTCATGGCATAAAACCCATTTACTTCAATTTCATCTCTGTGGACATGGGTTAGGCATGTAAACATGTAATTTCATCTTAAAAATATGATATACTACTAATTCAATCATAAACCACCATTATCCGCTCTATTGGATCAACATACAATAATACCCACAATACAGGAAAAAACCCTAACTAGAATTGGGGGTTCATCTTCACAATTGGGGGGGAACATAGGGGATTCATGGATGAAAGGAGTCCATGAATGAATAATCCATCATACCTTGATTATAAATCCTACAAAGCTTGAACAATGGAGACTTGACCTAGCTTTCTTCTCTTCTTCTGCTTCTTGGAGTTTTCTAAAGAGAGAATATTTTAGAGAAGATGGACTTTTCGGATTTGATTTGGGGTTTTGGAAATAATGGGGTGAATGGGTGTATTTTGAGTTAAAAATACTTATATATGTGTATAGAACTAAGGTAAGACGATCTAACTTAATACCCATTCAAAAAGGAACTTCCCAAAATAACCATTCATTTAAGTGACCTGCCCAGGGACCACGAGAGGCCCCACGAGCCATGGTCATGACCACGAGTGGTAGTCCTCTCCGTGGACCTTGAGGCAGTGGGTAGGTCTTCGTGACATGACCCCCCCTTGAGGCTAAGTGAAGACCACTCCCACTCCCACGACCCTTGGTGGCCTTCATGAGCCGTCAAGTAGCTTGTGGGGGAGGGTCTCACTTTGGGCAGCATGGCAAGCACACTGACTTTCCCACCATGAGTGGTTGTGGTCACCACGATCTGTGATGGTTGTTGTGAGGTGGGGTAGTGTCTTGGCAATTTGCCTTGGCCCTTGGCTTAGGCCTTGCCCCTTTGCCTTGGGTCTTGTTACCCTCACTCTTAGCCCTAGTTGGCCTACTAATCTACGGGGTGTTACAATGAAAAAATTTGAGGAAGCTAAGATGAGGGATAAATAAGAGTTCCGAAACAAAAAGGCTAAGACAGCATAAAATGAGTCGGGACAACAGAAGAGCAATGCGAACCAGTCATCTTTTTTAGAAAAAGCTAAATGGACCTGCTCCATTATCTGCTAGTGGACCTGCAGCAAAGATCAAAGGTGAGTTCAGGAATCAGAATTCTTACAACTTCAGAGCTAGACCTGTACAGTCTCAAGGTGTGTGGCAAAATGAGGTAATTGGACTCGTGCATGTGCTAAGTGTGGTAGTAACCACCCAGGAGTGTGTCGTGATGGCTCCACTGGTTGTTTTATGTGTGGTCAAACAAGCCCCTTCATGAGAGAGTGCCCTAATAATAGGCAGGGTAATGGTAATGAGGGAAATAGAGCCCAATCTTATTCAGCATCTACGCCAGACAGAGCTGCACCTAGAGGATCTACTTCAAGGACAGGCATAGGGGTAAACCGTATATTTGCTATCACCAGTTGTAAGGATCTAGAGAAATCACCATATGTTGTCACTGGTATGATCGAAGTCTTTACTTTTGATGTATATGCATTGCTAGATCTAGGTGCGAGTCTATGTTTTGTGACTCTTTATGTTGCTATAAGGTGTGACATTATGCGAGTCTATGTTTTGTGACTCCTTATGTGTCTATAAGGTGTGACATTATTCTCGAACAACTTCTTGATCCCTTCAGTATTTCCACACCTGTAGGTCAGTTTACTCTAGCGGAGAGTGTTTATTGTGATTGTACAATTTCTGTCAATCACAAGGACACCATGGCTGACTTAGTTGAGTTAGATATGGTGGAATTAGATGTTATTCTAGGTATGTATTGGCCTCATGCCTGTTATGCCTCATTTTATTTCGTAGTTAAGTTTCAGTTTCCTAATGAGCAAGTTTTTGAGTGAAGGAGTAGTTCAACAGTGCCTAAGGGTCATTTTATTTCGTATCTTAAGGCGAGAAAGTTGGTTTCCAAGGGGTGCATCTATCGCTTAGTCCGAGTTAATGACTCTAGTGTTGAGACACCACCTATTCACTCTATTCAAGTTGTGAGTGAGTTATCAAGGGTTTTTCCGTATGATCTTCCCGGAGTCCCTCCTTAGAGAGAAATAGATTTCAGTATAGGTATTCTTCCTGATACTTGTCCTATCTCTATTCCGCCATATAGAATGGCTACAGTTAAGTTGAAAGAGTTAAAAGAGCAGTTGAAAGACCTTCTAGATAAAGGTTTCATTTGACCAAGTGTCTCACCTTGGGGCGCTCCGGTCTTATTTGTGAGGAAGAAGGATGGTTACTATAAAGAATAAGTATCCCCTTTCGAGAATTGATGATATTTTTTATCAACTTTAGGGTGCCACTTCTTTTTCTAAGATAAACCACAGATCTGGCTATCATAAATTGAGAGTAAGGGAAAGTGATATTCCAAAGATAGCATTCAGGACTCCCTATGGTCATTACGAGTTTTTAGTCATGTCGTTTGTTTTGATTGATGCTCCTGCAGAGTTCATGGATCTAATGAACAAAGTGTTTAAGCCTTAACTGTATTTGTTTGTTATCGTATTCATCGATGACATTCTGATTTATTCGAAGAATGAGGAGGATCGTGCTAGTCATCTCAGAGTAGTTCTTCAAACTTTTAGAGATAGAGAATTGTATGCTAAATTTTTCCAAGTACAAATTTTGGCTTGAGTCAGTGGAGTTCTTAGGCCACAGTCTTTCTGGTGATGGGATTCTAGTTGACACTCAGAAGATTAATGCAGTGCAGAAATGGCCTAGATCCATATCTCAAACTGATATTAGGAGTTTCTTGGGATTGGCTGGTTATTATAGAAGGTTTGTCGAGGGGTTTTCATCTATTTCATCCCCATTGACAAAGTTGACTCAGAAGACAACAAAGTTTCAATGGTCTGAAGCTTGTGAGAAAAGCTTTCAGGAATTGAAAACTAGATTGACTACTGCCCCAGTGTTGACCTTACCATAAGATACACAAGGCTTTGTTGTGTATTGTGATGCATCTAGAGTTGTACTGGGCTTGTATTGATGCATAATGGCAAAGTTATAGCTTATGCCTCCAGACAACTTAAGATTCACGAGAGGATTACCCAACACATGATCTAGAGTTGGCTGCGGTAGTGTTTGCTTTTGAAATATGGCATTGATATTTCTATGGTGTTCATGTTGATGTGTTCACCGATCACAAGAGTTTTCAGCATGTATTCAGTCGGAAAGAGCTTAATCTCATACATAGGAGGTGGTTGGAGTTACTCAAGGATTATGGCATGAGTATTCTCTATCAACCAGGTAAGGCTATTGTTGTTGATGATGCTTTGAGTAGGTTTTCTATAGGCAGTACTTCCCATGTCAAGGAAGGCAAGAAATAGTTACAAAAAGATGTGGACAAACTTCCACGATTGGGATTCTAGTTAATGGATTCCAATGAAGGTGGAGTGGTGCTGATGAATGTGGTGGAATCATCACTACTGTCTGAAGTGAAAGAGAAACAAGACCAAGATCATGTTTTGCTTGAATTGAAGGCAAATGTTTATAAGCATAAAGCGATGGCTTTTGATAAATGAGGAGATGGTGTATTAAGGTATCAAGGTAGATTATGTGTACCAAAGGTGGATGAGTTCCAAGAGAGGATCAAGGAGAAAGCTCATAGTTCCAGATACTTTATCCATCCTGGTTCCACAAAGATGTACCGTGACTTGAGAGAAGTCTATTGGTGGAGTAGTATGAAGATGTGTATTGCAGAGTTCATTGCAAAGTGCCCGAATTGCCAACAAGTCAAGGTAGATCACTAGAAGCCTGATGGTATAGCTTAGAACATAGATATTTAGGAATGGAAATGGGATATTGTCAATATAGATATCATTACTGGTTTATCGCTGTCTCGTAGGCAGCATGATTCAATTTGGGCAATTGTAGATTGGATGACTAAATCAACCCATTTCTTATCGGTAAAGACTACCTTTTCAGCAGAAGATTATACCAAATTATATATTCAAGAGGTAGTCAGACTTCATGGGTTCCAGTGTCCATCATTTCAGAAAGAGGTGCGCAATTCACCGTATAATTCTAGAAGCCTTTCTAGAAAGATTTGGGTTCGAAGGTAAATTTTAGTACTGGTTTCCATCTTGAGACTGATGGTCAAACAGAGCGCACAATTCAGACTTCAGAGGATATGTTGAGGGTGTGTGTGATCGATTTCAAGGGTAATTGGGATGATCACTTACCTCTCATTGAGTTTGCTTACAAAAATAGTTATCACTCTAGCATCTAGATGGCTCCTTATGAATCTCTTTATGGGAGAAGATGTAGATCTCCCATTGGATGGTTTGAAGTTGGTGAAGCTGGATTGATAGGACCAGACATAGTTCATCAAGCTATGGAGAAAGTGAAGTTCATTCAAGAAAGGTTGAAAACAGCGCAAAGTCGTCAAAAATCCTATACCGATGTCAGGAGGAGAGACTTAGAGTTTGAGGTGGATGATTGGGTGTATTTGAAGGGTTTTCCCATTAAGGGTGTTATGAGGTTTGGAAAAAAAGGGAAGCTTAGTCCTCGGTATATTGGTCCTTATAGGATATCGAAAAGGATTGGAAATATAGCCTATGAGCTGGAGCTACCGCTAGAGTTACCAGCAGTTCATCCGATATTCCATATTTCAATGTTGAATAAGTGTATGGGCGATCCTTCACTTATCATACCTACTAAAGATATTGGTATTAAGGATTACCTCTCTTATGAGGAGGTACCCATTCAGATCCTAGATTGTCAAGTTTGTAAGTTGAGAATCAAGGAGGTAGCATCAGTCAAGGTTTTATGGAGGAACCGGTTTGTTGAGGAAGCTACTTGGGAGGCTGAGGAGGATATGAAGAAGAGATACCACCATCTCTTTGCTTCCGGAGAAGCTTCAAACCAAGGTACTAATTCTTTCCTTGGTACTTTTTAAGTTGAAATGTTGTGTTAAATTGCATGTTTGGTGTTTGAGTTGGGTGTTAGATGTTTCCACCCTTAGTCTACTTAGTGTAATCTCATTCAAGGATGAGTGTTCCCAAGGGGGAGATATTGTAACATCCCGCCTTATAAAGAGCTAAATTTAGAAAGAGCTAATTTTAGAATTTTGCAAGTTATGCTTAAGTTGGGAGTTTTGGGTCAACTTCAAATGACAATAACTTTTGGTACAAGATGAGTTAGGTGGCCCATAAGATATCAAATGAAATTTCCTTGAATCCTCTTTCCAACGCCACCACGTTTGTTAAGTTTTGAGTTCAGATGAGGGAGATATTCCCATTCGAAGTAAGCCTGACCAATTAAGGAAAGTTACCAGGATTAATGAGGGATATTTTGGTGTTTTCCTTATCCCATCAACTTAAAGCATTTTTAGTAGTATTTTTGGGGTCAAAATTTATTTGGGTCTGTTTTTACAATCCTAAATACACTTAGGGTTTTGAGAGGAGTTCAAGAAGAAGAAAAGAGGAGAAAAGGAAGAACGATCGAGATTCCTGCAACCTTTGAGGGGTTTTAGCCAATGATTCGATCCTAAGAGGGATGTAAGCTTCCATAGTGATGGTTTGTTCACCCACACATCAATCATGATTTACATTATCAAATTCATCCATGAGATTGAGTATATTGATGTGTTTGATGAAATTATTGAGGTGTTGTCCTCCATTCTTGAATTTTGATACTTGGTTGAGTTCTTGAGGCTAGGATCATGTTAATGAGTATTGTTCTTGAGGGTTTTCGAGTAGATTTTCATGTATTTAAGTTGGGTAAACGAATCTAAGAGGGTTTCGAAGAAACCATTCGATTCTAGGTGAATTAGGATGAGAAAATGAGAAACAAATGGCGGGGGCTGGTACACCGCTCCAGGAGTGCGCCATGAAGTGCTCTCTAAAGTTTAGGGGCCAATACCCCGCGCCATTCAGTGAACCACGGTTGCCTGCCCCCGTCCTTTATCTGTTGTTTGACCTATCTGAGTTCTTTTAAAGGGTACCTTTACTACTTTATGATTCTAACTACTCTAAAATACATCTGAACATCGAGAGATCCTTCATAACATGAATCAAGACCCTTGAGTTCATAATTCAAATTCAAGATAGAGTTAAGAATAAAGACTTGAGAATTCTTTTGATTTATTTTAAGAAGTCTTTTACAATTTTTTAAAACTTGTTTTAAGACTTGAGTACTTGAGTTTGAGGATGAGGAGAGTTGAGTTTAATTTTTCAAAATGAATATATGGGAACTAAGTATTCCAAAGAGTAAATATTTTCACATTTAAAAAGAGAGGAAACATCGATTTCCAAATGAGTTCATGAGGAATTTTTTAGTATAATATCTTTTAAATGAACTTTTTTGAGTAATAATCTCAAAGATTGAGGATGAGGAAATGTTTTTAAACATATGAGCTAAGTTATATTTTTCGGAGTAGTATTGAGCACCGATATGGGAACGAGTTCATACAACTCAAAGTCGTCATAAACAATGTAGCGAACGTGGGTAGAAAGAGTCATACTTTTTAGATGATTCCTTATTGCTTTTTAAGCATAGATTAGTGGATCCATTTAGTTGAGGATGTCTTATATATCAGCAAGGTGTAGGACATAGCTCATAGTAATGGTTGTCTGTTAGAGAATCTCCCAAATTGGGTTATTTTGTATCTTTACATTAGAGAATCTCCCAAATTGGGTTATTTTGTATCTTTACATACACATAAAAGTTATTATTGTATTATTAAATACATTGAGTTGTTTTCTACTGTTTTAAATCCTTTTTATAAACTGCATCTTTTTTGTTGTTTTTATAATGTATTAAGTTGAGGTTGAGCTGAGGTGAGTATGTTTCCTTCTTTCCAAGTTCAGGATTTTATGTTATGTTCAGTGTTTCCCTTACATGCTCGTACATTCAATGTATTTATGTTATTTGGCCTGTATCATTTCATGATGCAAATACAGGAGATCAAGGTTATCAACAGGCCCTTCGTTGAAACGATAATAGTTTCAGATAACTTTGGTGAGCCTCCTTGCTTCCGGAGGATCCCTTATTTATTTCCATTATTTCAATTTTGTTAGGATGATAGGGGGTTTTGTCCCGACATCTCTCATAGTATTAGAGGCTTCATAGTTAGACAGTAGCATTTGAGAAGTCTTTTCATTTCTTTGTTAAATGTTTTAAAGACTTGAGTTGCCTATTTCTAGCTAGTTGAATATTCTATTATATTCTGAGTTATTCACTTGAGACATTTGAGTTAAAACCTTATATTTGAGTTCGTCAGATGTTTAGTAAGTCTTCCGCTGAGAGTTGAGCCAGGTCAAGGATTCGCTTGGGGCCAGCAATGGTTCTCGAGTGTTGGCCACGTCCAGGGTGTAGGCGGTAAAAGATCAAAAAAATTAAAATTTAAACTATTTTCGAAATAAAATTTTAAGTTGTTTATTTATTTTTATTGGGAGGGTCTGGGTAAAGGGTGAGGTAAAAATAGACCCTTAAACTTTTCCTAAATTTTAATTAGACACTACAACTCAATTTTGTTCCATTTTAATACTTCAACTTCAATTTCATGTTCCATTTAGACACTTCTATTTTATGTGCAGAGTGTGTGCATCACACTTTCTCTAAGAGAGTGAAAGCCAAAAAAAGTATATTTTTCTTTAAAAATAAAATGTAACACCCCGGAAAATTTTGAACTATGACTTGAAAAATCCTTCGTAGTGAGTAAGTTTTTCCGAGCAATTTAAAATTTCTTAAATGTTAAGGTCACTAGATAGATGTAGAACCTTGATTTCCAAAAAGAACTAAATTGGAAAAAGCAAAATCTGAAATTTAGCAAGTTATGCTAAAGTTATGACTTGAACAATCCTTCGTAGTGAGTAAGTTTTTCCGAGCAATTTAAAATTTCTTAAATTTTAAGGTCACTAGATGTAGTACCTTGAGTTCCAAAAAGAACTAAATTGGAAAAAGAAAAATCTGAAATTTAGCAAGTTATGCTAAAGTTATGAGTTTTGGGTCAAATTAAAACGACTATAACTCTTAGTACAAGATGCGTTAGGTGGGCTACAAGATAGCTAATGAAAGCTCTTTGAATTATCTTTCCAACGCCACCGAGTTTACTAAATTTTGAGGTAGGATGAGTGAAATATGCCTTTTTGAAGTCAAGCTGCCCAGTTAAGGAAAGTTACCCGAAAATAGTGAGGGGTATTTTGGTCTTTCCTTTACCCAACCAGATTTAATTCGTTTTTAGTAAGGTTTTAAGGGTCTAATCCTATTAGGTTCTGTTTTATAATCCTAATAAATGCTTAGGGTTTTAGTTGAGAGTTCAAGAAGATAAAAGAGGAGAAAAGAGGAAAGGATCAAGGCGTTCGTCGAGGTTCTTGAGTTTTGTTACGGATTTTTGCCATGGGTTTGGCCCCTAAGAGGTATGTAAGCTTCTATAGTGTTAGGTTTGATCATCCACACTCCAATCATCAGTTTATTTTGCGAATCTATCCATAAATATTGAGCAATTTAATTTTTTGATTAGTTGTTGGTATGTGTTCTTGAAGTTTCCATATCGATTAAGTTTTGATGTAAGATTATACTTGGGTCAACTTCAAACAACCATATCTCTAGGAATATAAAGAGTTATATGAGCCATAACCTATCCAATTAAAGGTATTTGAATCTACTTTCCAACGCCATGAATTTTGCATCAATCCGATTTCTTAGTAAAAGGATATGACTATTTTAGTAACGTATACAGTGTTGTTACGAATTAGCCGACGGGAATAAATTAAAAAGGGTTGTCTTTGTTTTTTTACCTCCAAGAAAACACTAAACGAGTTTCTTGACTAGTAAAAGGCTCAAAACAATCATATTGTCCTCTTTTAATCCATCATTCACTTCTCTCTCAAACCCTAAGACAAAACCATAAGGAAAAATCAAAGTAGAAGACTCCATTGTAGATTCTTTCATTCTTTTTTCAAGATTCTTCTTCAAGGTAAGTTTTTCTCCAATTATCCAATCTTTCCAACTCAAATTCTTCCATACAATTATAAATCACTAATGAAAATCATAATTCTTGTCCATAGAGATTTGAAGAAACTAATTCAAGAATCTCAAGAAAGGTTTTCTTGATTATTTACCTTCAAGCTAGGGTTTCAAGGCTTCTAATCAAGTTCTTCTGCAAGATTTCTCAATGACCTTATTCTTCGAGGTATGTAAGGCTATCATAGTGTTGGACTAGTTCGTCCTCACCCCCTACATCTACGTTCAGATCAGTAAAAGAGTAATCTAGGATACTTTTCCTAGATTTGAGTATTTTTTAAATAAGTTGATTTTGAGTTCTTGAGTTATGTTTCTTTTAAGAGTTTTATTCCTAGTTATCGAATTGATATATTGTTATTGAGATCCTTCATATCATGAATTATAACTCTTGAATTCATAATTCAAATTCAAGAAAGAGTTAAGAGTAGAGTTCAAGAAAGTCTTTGAGTTCAATTCTAAATCCTTTGAGATCACCTGTCGATTTGAGCTATATTTTGAGGAAGTAAGTATGAGAATGAGAAGAGTCGTATATCTAAGTTCCATATTGTTATTTAGACCCTTGAGTCGAGTCATTCATGCCCATAAATTATGCATGAACTCCATCAATTGAGTTTCTTTGAGAGGAGTAGTATCTTCAAGTTCTAAGTCTTGAGTATCGAGCTCCTAACCCTTTTTAAATTATATTCCTAATCACGGGACTATTACACGTTACCCATTAAGTGTTTAAGTTGAGTAGTTCATGCCAATAATTCCGCATGAACCCTATAAGTCAAGTAGTCTTGAGATGAGAAGGATATTTGAGTCATTTAGTTGAGTAATTCATGCCTATATAATTCCAGATGAACCCTCTGAGTAAAGCATTCTTGAAGTGAGTATTATCATTGAATTTCTTGAGTTTCGAGTATTGAGTTCTATGTAGGGTTATTGAAAAACTTGGATCGAGTCGTTCACGTTCATAATTCGGCATGAACCTTATTTTGTGAAGTCTTTTACAATTGTTTTAAACTTCTTTTAAAGACTTGAGCATTGAGCTGAGAAAGAGTAAGAGTGAAGTTATTTTCATTAAAGAGTATATGGGAACTAAGTATTCGCAAGAGTTAAAATGTTTTCACATTTAATCAAGAAAGGAAACACCGATTTCCAGTAAAGAGTAAATGCTTTCACAATTCGGCAAGAGAGGAAGCATTGATTTCCTAGAGAGCCTATGGGATAGTTTTTGAGTAATTATCTCAAGCCACAGAAAGAGTTATGTTTTTAAACATATGAGCTAGTATATTTTGGGAGTAGTATTGAGCAACGATATGGGGTAGAGTTTAGAAAACTCACAGCCTCCATAAACTATGTGGCCAACGTGGGTAGAAAGGGTCATACTTTTAAGATGATTCCTTAATGATTTTTAGCATAAACTAGTGGATCGACTTAGTGAGTAGGTCTTATACACTGGCAAAGTATAAGATAGTTCTGGCAGCATAGGCATGACATTGTGTCATCACATAACTCATAGTGATGGTTGTCGGTTAGAGAAACTCCCACAGAGATATTTGTATTTTCATACACAAACATAGTTTATATTGTATTCTTGCATACAAACTGACTATATTGTATTCTTAAATACATGGAGTTGCTTTCTACTATTTTAAAAGCTTTCCATATATTGCATCTCTTATTGTTACTTTATATTGAGTTGAGTGTCTAGAGTTTGAGTACCAAGATTCAAGTGTCTTATCGTTGAATTGAGCCTTATTTCACTTAGTTGAATATCTTATTACTGAGTTGAGCCTTATTTAACTGAGTTGAATATTTTACCTACGAGTTGAGTATCACATCTTTGAGTTAAGTATCTTATTCTTGAGTTGAGTTGAGTTGAGTGAGTTCAGAAGAGGTAAGTATGTTTCCTTTTTATCAAGTCCAAGCATATGTTTATGCTTTAGAACTCCCCTTACATGCTCGTACATTCCACGTACTGAGACAGTTTTTCTGCATCATGA
The DNA here is from genome assembly GCA_029582605.1 of Solanum gracilifrons. Classification (NCBI taxonomy): domain Eukaryota; kingdom Viridiplantae; phylum Streptophyta; class Magnoliopsida; order Solanales; family Solanaceae; genus Solanum; species Solanum gracilifrons. The sequence goes on along the minus strand of JAJOOH010000444.1, from coordinate 28,531 downwards.
AACAGGTATTCAAGGTCATCAACAAGAGCTTCGTTGATAACACATGGAGTTCGTGTTAGCTATAGTGAACCTCATTGCTTTTGGAAGGTTCCACTTTTAATTTCAGTTATATCCGTTGTTAGGATGTCGTGGGTCTTCTACCGACTTGCATCTTTGTCATTTAGAGGCTTCATAGATAGACAATAGAGTTTTAGAAGTCTGTTCATTTATTTTGTTAAATGTTTTAAGACTTAAGTTGCCTATTTTATAGCCAGTTGAATAATTTAGTTTTACTCAGAACTTTTCATTTGACTTAAAGCTTTGTATTTGAGTTTCATGAATTATATTCAGTTTTTAAGCTTTTGTATACTTAAGTTAGTCTTCCGCTTCTAGTTAGCCAGGATGATGGTTAGCTTAGGGACTAGTAATGGTTCTTGAGTGTCGGCTGCGTCCAGGGTGTAGGCTCGGGTCATTACGAATTTGGTATCAGAGCACAGAGTTCAAGTGTCCAAGGGTGTCTATGAAGCCGTGTTAAGTAGGATCTTATTTATGGTTGTGAGGGCCCCACATCTATAAATGAGGGACTACAAACATTTATGAAAAGTTTCCCTTCTTTCATAATCTAAATCGTGCAATAGAGTTATGTCATAGAGACTTATTCTAACTCGTGCGTTTTCATATCCATTCGACTACCCGTCATACTAGAAGTAGTTGAAAAGAAAGTTCAGTCCTTTATCGCTGAATTATTCTTAACAAGAGTCTGGAGGAAGTCATGTGACTCCAGTGGGGCTTGAGAGAAGCCCATGAGTGAGTAAGTGTTTAGTTTCAGATGAATGCACCCATATTCATATGAATCGTGCATTTGAGCTAAAAACGAGTTGTACTCTCTTATCTAAGCCCTATTTCAGTTGAGATCCTTATGAGAAAGTATGTTTAGAGCTTGGGTAGTATCTTCACACGAATAGGTAACATGAGTTACGAGATCATGAGCAGTAGTAATGAAAGAGCCCAGAGTTGTAGGAAAGTATGCATAGGTTTAGTATTCTAAGAAAGGGAGATGGTGTTTTGACAAGCTGTGTTACTTTAGTCATACACCTAGTAAGTTATTAATGAGGAGTTTTCCCTTATGGGTAGACTACGAAGTGATGAGTTGTGAAGATTCCATCATAGGAGGTAGAGTGTGTTTTATCTAGACAAGAGATTGTGATGAAGTTCCATAGTGTAGGTAATGACCAAGTGTGAATGTTGAATAGAAGAGAAAAAGTATTCATAAAGTGATATATCTATGTTAGGTTTATGATTTTCTTGAGAGGATCATGTTGTTCAGAAGGTTATAGAACTGATTAGGTAATGAGGTATAATATAGTAGGTGAACAATCGCATTGATATTCGGGTTTAGTGATGAACATTAAGCTTGAATTTGAGATGAGTGTCATGATCGAAAGAATGTCAATATGAGGGAGATGATATTAGTCTTGAGATCTGATCTGGTAGACTTGGCATTGAGTAAGTGAGGAATGGAGATGTTATCTGCAATAAATATGAGTGGTAGAAGTGAGAGGTACTAACCTTTAGCTAAGGGAAAAGAAGTGTGGCTAAGTCACAAGAGTAATAAGAGCATTAAGAGGTGCACTAAGATGGTATGTAATCAGACGAGGTTCCAATTAAGTTATAATTTTTCATGTGTGCCTAGTTAGCATAATTGAGTTGTCAATGTGGAATAGGTCCATAGCTTTCAAGTGTTAGCTTTAGACCAAAGGGGGAGATGACGAGATGAGAAATCAAGTCAAGTGTTCGAGAATAAGATCGTAATGGGTCCCAAAGAGTATGGGAGTTATCTTTTCAAGGTTCTTTTAGAAATAGAGAGATGTTAGAGAGAGAAGGTTAATGCTCCTATCGTAATAATGATGTGGTAATAATTCCGTCTAAAGTTATAGATGAGGAGGATGAGGTCTTACTATGAAAAATAGTTAAATGAGAACCCTTAGTTGGTTCCGAAGGAATTGGTTAGTAGGAGTCCAATGATTTGTTAGAGTACTAAGCTTGAATGTGGGGTTGTTAAACATTAGGTGTTTCTTTGTATGAGCCCAATGTTGTGGTAAGGATTTGGGTTAATCTTGAATATATTAAGAGCATACCTTTAGAATCAGACCTTAGTAAGAGTAACCCCATTCCATACCCAGTCCAGTCGTCATTCGAGGACAAATGATCCCAATAGGGAGATATTGTAACACCCTAAAAAATTTTGAGCTATGACTTGAACCATCCTTCATAGAGAGTAATTTTTCAGAGCAATTTAAAATTTCTTAAGTGTTAAGGTCACTAGATGTAGTACCTTGAGTTCCAAAAAAAAACTAAATTGGAAATAGCAAAATCTGAAATTTTGCAAGTTATGCCTAAATTATGAGTTTTGGGTAAAATTAAAATGACCATAACTCTTATTACAGGATGATTTAGGTAGGCTACAAGATTGATAATGAAAGCTCTTTGACTTATCTTTCCAACGCCAAAGAATTTTCTATGTTTCGAGGTTGGATGAGTGAGATATGCTCTTTTGAATTCAAGCTGCCCAGTTAAGGAAAGTTACCCGAAAATAGTAAGGGATATTTTGGTCTTTCCTTTACCCAACTAGATTTAATTCATTTTTAGTAAGGTTTTAAGAGTCCAATCCTATTAGGCTCAATTTTATAATCCCAATAAATGCTTAGGGTTTTAGTTGACAGTTCAAGAAGAGAAAAGAGTAGAAAAGAGGAAAGGATCAAGGCGTTCGTCAAGGTTCTTGAGTTTTGTTGAAGATTTTCGCCATAGGTTTGTCCCCTAAGAAGTGTGTAAGCTTCCATAGTGTTGGATTTATTCACCCACACGCCAATCATGAATTTATTTTTCCAATCTATCCATAAATATTGAGCAATTTAATTTCTTGTTGAGTTCTTGATATGTGTTCTTGAAGTTTCCTTATCGATTTTCTTTTGATGCAAGATTCTACTTCGATCAGTTTCAGATGACCATATCTCTTGGATTATAAATAGTTACATGAGTCATCACCTTTCCAATTAAAGGTATTTAAATCTACTTTCCAACGCCACAAATTTCGCGTCAATTCAATTTCTGAGTAAAAAGTTATGACTATTTTAGTAACATAAACGGTGTTGTTACGAATTAGCCGATGGGAAAACATTAAAAGGGTTGTTTTTATTTTTTTACCTCCAAGAAATCCCTAAATGAGTTTCTGACTAGTAAAAGACTCAAAACATTCAGAATTTCATCTTTTAATCCATCATTCTCTTCTCTCTCACCTAGGACAAAATCCTAAAGAAAAATCAAAGTAGAAAACTCCATTCAAGATTCTTCTTCAAGGTAAGTTTTTCTCCAAGAATTCTATTCTTTCCAACTCAAATTCTTCCATATAATTATGAATCCCTAATGAAAATCATAGTTCTTGGACATAGAGATTTCAAGAAACTAATTCAAGAATCTCAAGAAAGGTTTACTTGATTCTTTAACTTCAAGCTAGGATTTCAAAGCTTCTAATCAAGTTCTTCTTCTAGATTCTTCAAGAAACTCATTCTTCCAGGCATGTAAGACAATCATAGTGTTGGACTTGTTCATCCTCACGCCCTCCATCTACTTTCAGATCAGTAAAAGAGTTAGCTAGGATACTTTCCCTAGATTTGAGTATTTTTAAGATAAGTTGATTTTGAGTTCTTGAGTTCATGTTTCTTCTAAAAGCTCTATTGATAGTTATCGAATTGCTATATTGTTATTGAAATCATTCATATCATGAATTAGAACTCTTGAATTCATAATTCAAATTCAAGAAAGAGTTCAGATTAGAGTTGAACAAAGTCTTTGAGTTCAATTCTAAATCCTTTGAGATCAACAATTGATTTATGCTAAGTTTTGAGGAAGTAAGTATGAGAATAAGAAGATTCGTATACCTGAGTTCCATATTATTATTTGGACCCTTGAATCGAGTCGTTCATGCCTATAAATTCTACATAAACTCCATCAGTTGAGTATCTTTGAGTGGAGTAGTATCATCAAGTTCTGAGTCTTGAGTATCAGTTTCTAACCCTTTTTAGATTATATTCCTAAGCATGGAACTATTACACGCTACCCATGAAGTCCTTAAGTTAAGTAGTTCATGCCTATAAGTCCGCAAGAACCCTATAAGTCAAGCAGTCTTGAAATGAGAAGTATCTTTGAGTCTTTAAGTTGAGTAGTTCATGCCCATAATTCCACATGAACCCTTTGAGTAAAGTATTCTTGAAGCGAATATTATCATTGAAGTTCTTGAGTTCCGAATGTTGAGTTCTATGTATGGTTATTGAAAACCTTGGATCATGTCGTTCAGGTCCATATTTCGGCATGAACCTTATTTTGAGAAGTCTTTTACAATTGTTTTAAACTTTTTTTTAAAGATTTGAGCATTGAGCGGAGAAAGAGTAAGAGTGAAGTTCTTTTCTTTAAAGAGTATATGGGAACTAAATATTCGCCAGAGTTAAAATATTTTCACATTTAATCAAGAAAGGAAACACCGATTTCCAAAAGAGCCTTCGAGCTATTTTTTCAGTAAAGAGTAAATACTTTCACAATTAGGCAAGAGAGGAAACACTGATTTCCTAGATAGCCTTTGTGCTAGTTTTTGAGTAATTATCTGAAACCACAGAAAGAGTTATGTTTTTAAACATATGAGCTAGTATATTTTGGGAGTAGTATTGAGCACCGATATGAGGGAGTGTTTAGAAAACTCACAGCCCCCATAAACTGTGGCCAATGTGGGTAGAAAGGGTCATACTTTTAAGACGATTCTTTAATGATTTTTAGCATAGACTAGTGGATCCACTTAGTGAGTAGGTCTTATACACTAGCAAAGAATAGGACAATTGTGGCAGTGTGGGCGTGCCGTTGTATCATCACATAACTCATAGTGATGGTTGTCGGTTAGAAAAACTCCCACAGAGATATTTGTATTTTTATATACACATATTTTACTTGTATTTTCATATGCAAACATAGTTTCTATTGAATTCTTCCATACTAACTGAGTATATTGTATTCTTAAATACATTGAGTTGCTTTCTACTATTTCAAAAGCTTTCCATATATTGTATCTCTTACTGTTGCTTTATATGGAGTTGACTATCCATAGTTTGAGTACCAAGATTCGAGTGTCTTATCATTGTGTTGAGCCTTATTTCACTGAGTTGAATATCTTATTATTTATTTGAGCCTTATTTAACTGAGTTGAATATTTTACCTTTAAGTTGAGTACCATATCTATGAGTAAAGTACCTTATTCTTGAGTTGAGTTGAGTGAGTTCAAAAGAGGTAAGTATGTTTCCTTTTTATCAAGTTCAAGTGTATGTTTATGCTTTAGAATTCCCCTTACGTGCTTGTACATTCCACGTACTGAACTATTTGTTTTGCATTGTGTAATGATGCAGATACATGTATTCAAGGTCATCAACAAGAGCTTCGTTGGTACCACATGGAGGTCGTGTTAGCTATAGTGAGCCTCATTTCTTCCGAAGGGTTCCACTTTTACTTTCAGTTATATCCGTTGTTAGGATGTCGTGGGTCTTATACTAACTGCCATCTTTGCCATTTAGAGGATTCATATATAGACAATAGAGTTCCAGAAGTCTGTTCATTTATTTCGTTAAATGTTTTTAAGACTTAAGTTGCCTATTTTATAACGTGTTGAATAATTTAGTTTATTCAAAGTTTTTCATTTGAGTTAAAGCTTTGTATTTGATTTTCATAAATTATATTCAGTTTTTAAGATTTTGTATACTTAAGTTAGTCTTCCGCTTGTAGTTAGCCAGGATGAAGGTTCGCTTGGGGACTAGCAATGGCTTTTGAGTGTCGGCTGCGTCCAAGGTTTAGGCTCGGGTAGTGACAGACTTGGTATCAGAGCACAGAGTTCAAGTGTCCTAGGGTGTCTATGAAGCCATGTTAACTAGGATTTTTTTTATGGTTGTGAGGGCCCCACATCTATAAATGAGGGACTACAAACATTTAAGAAAAGTTTCTCTTCTTTTATAATCTAAATCGTGCAATAGAGCTATGTCATAGAGACTTATTCTAACTCGTGCGTTCTCATATCCATTCGACTACCCGTCATACTAGAGGTGGTTCAAAAGAAATGACTGTCCTTTATCGATGAATTATTCTTAGCAAGAGTCTTGAGAAAGTAATGTGACTCCAGACGGGCTTGAGAGAAGCCCATGAGTGAGTAAGTGTTCATTTTCAGAGGAATGAACCCATATTCATATTAATCGTGCATTTAAGCTAAAAACGAGTTGTACTCTCTTCTCTAAGCCTTGTTTCAGCTGAGATCGTTATGAGAAAGTATGTTTAGAGCTTGGGTAGTATCTTCACACGAATAGGTAACATGAGTTAAGAGATCATGAGCAGTAGTAATGAAAGAGCCTAGATTAGAGGAAAGTATGCATAGGTTTAGTAATCTGAGAAAGGGAGATAGTGTTTTGACAAGCTATGTTACTATATTCATACACATAGTAACTTATTAATGAGGAGTTTTCCCTTTTGGGTAGACTAGGAAGTGATGAGTTGTGAAGATTCCATCATAGGATGTAAAGTGTGTATTATCTAGAAAGGAGATTGTGCTGAAGTATCATAGTGTAGGTAATGACTAAGTGTTAATGTTGAAAAAAGATAAAAAGTATTCATAAAGTGATAGCTCTAAGATAGGCTTATGATTTGCTTGAGAGGATCATGTTGTTCAGAAGGTTATAGAACTGATTAAGTATTGAGGTATAGTATAGTAAGTGAACAATCGTATTGATATTCGGGTTTAGTGATGAACATTAAGCTTGAATTTGAGATGAGTGTCATGATCGAAAGAATGTCAATATGAGGGTGATGATGTTAGTCTTGAGATCTGATCAGGTAGACTTGACATTGAGTAAGTGAGGAATCGAGATGTTAGCTGCAATAAATATGAGTGGTACAAGTGAGAGGTACTAACCTTTAGATAAGGGAAAAAAAGTGTGGCTAAGTCACAAGAGTAATAAGAGCATTAAGAGGTGCACTAAGATGGTATGTAATCAGACAAGGTTCCAATTAAGTTATAATATTCCATGTGTGCCTAGATAGCATAATTGAGTTGTCAATATGGAATAGGTCCATAGCTTTCTAGTGTTAGCTTTAGACCTAAGGGGGATATGCCGAGATGAGAAATCAAGTCAAGTGTTCGAGAATAAGATCGTAATGAGTTCTAAAGAGTATGTGAGTTATCTTTTCAGAGGTTTGTTTAGAAATAGAGTGATTTTAGAGAGAGTGCTAATGTTCCTATCATGATAATGATGGTGTGATAATTCCGTCTAAAGTTATAGATGAGGAGGATGAGGTCTTACTATGGGAAATAGTTAACTGAGAACCCTTAGTTGGTTTCGAAGGAGTTGGTTAGTAGGAGTCCAAGGAGTTGTTAGAGTACAAAACTTGAATGTGGTATTGTTAAACATTAGGTGGTTCTTGGTATGAGCCCAATGTAGTGGTAAGGATTTAGGTTAATCTTGAATATAGTAAGAGCATTTCATTAGAATCAAAATTTAGTAGGAGTAACCCCATTCCATACCCAGTGCAGTCGTCATTTGAGGACGAATGATCCCAATGGGGAGATATTGTAACACCCGGAAAATTTTGAGCTATGACTTGAACCATCCTTCGTAGTGAGTAATTTTTCAGAGCAATTTAAGATTTCTTAAGCGTTAAGGTCACTAGATGTAGCACCTTGAGTTCCAAAAAAAAAACTAAATTGGAAATAGCAAAATCTGAAATTTTGCAAGTTAGTCCTAAGTTATGAGTTTTGGGTCAACTTAAAACGACCATAACTCTTATTACAAGATGATTTATGTGGGCTACAAGATTGATAATGAAAGCTCTTTGAATTATCTTTCCAACACCATAGAGTTTGCTAAGTTTTGAGGTTGGATGAGTGAGATATGCCCTTTTGAAGTCAAGCTGTCCAGTTAAGGAAAGTAACCCGAAAATACTAAGGGGTATTTTGGTCTTTTCTTTACCCAACCAGATTTAATTCATTTTTAGTAAGGTTTTAAGGGTCCAATCCTATTTGGTTCAATTTTATAATCCCAATAAATGCTTAGGGTTTTAGTTGAGAGTTCAAGAAGAGAAAAGAGGAGAAAAGAGGAAAGGATCAAGGCTTTCGTCGAGGTTCTTGAGTTTTGTTGCGGATTTTCGCTATAGGTTTGGCCCCTAAGAAGTATGAAAGCTTCCATAGTGTTGGGTTTGTTCACCCACACGCCAATCATGAGTTTCTTTTGCGAATCTATCCATAGATATTGAGCAATTTAATTTCTTGATGAGTTCTTGATATGTGTTCTTGAAGTTTCCTTATCGATTAAGTTTTGATGTAAGATTATACATTGGTCAACTTCAAATGACCATATCTCTTGGAATATAAATAGATACATGAGTCATAACCTTTCCAATTAAAGGTATTTGAATCTACTTTCCAACGCCACAAATATCGCGTCAATCCAATTTCTGAGTAAAAAGTTATGACTACTTTAGTAACCTATACAGTACTGTTACGAATTAGATGACGGGAAAGCATTAAAAGGGTTGTTTTTATTTTTTTACTTCCAAGAAAACACTAAACGAGTTTCTGACTAGTACAAGACTCAAAACAGTTAGATTTTCATCTTTTAATGCATCATTCTCTTGTCTCTCAAACCCTAAAATAAAACCCTAAGGAAAAATCAACGTAGAGGACTCCATTCAAGATTCTTTCAATCTTTTTCAAGATTCTTCCAATCTTTTTCAAGATTCTTCTTCTAGGTAAGTTTTTGACCAAGAATTCTATTCTTTCCAACTCAAATTATTCCATATAATTATGAATCACTAATGAAAATCATAGTTCTTGGCCATAGAGATTTCAAGAAACTAATTCAAGAATCTCAAGAAAGGTTTTCTTGATTGTTTACTTTCAAACTAGGGTTTCAAGGCTTCTAATAAAGTTCTTCTTCTAGATTCATCAAGAAACTTATTCTTCCAGGTATGTATGTCTATCAAAGTGTTGCACTAGTTCGTCCTCAGGCCCTACATCTACTTTCAGATCAGTAAAAGAGTAATCTAGGATACTTTCCCTAGATTTGAGTATTTTTGAGATAAGTTGATTTTGAATTCTTGAGTTCATGTTTCTTTTAAAAGTTCTATTCCTAGTTATCGAATTGATATATTGTTATTGAGATCCTTCATATCATGAATTAGAACTCTTGAATTCATAATTCAAATTCAAGAAAGAGTTAAGAGTAGAGTTCAACAAAGTCTTTGAGTTCAATTCTAAATCCTTTGAGATCAACTGTCGATTTGAGTTATGTTTTGAGGAAGTAAGTATGAGAATAAGAAGAGTCGTATACCTGAGTTCCATATTGTTATTTATACCCTTGAGTCGAGTCGTTCATGCCCATAAATTCTGCATGAACTACATCAGTTGAGTATCTTTAAGATGAGTAGTATCTTCATGTTCTAAGTTTTGAGTATCGAGTTTCTAACCATTTTAAGATTATATTCCTAGGCATGGGACTATTACACGTTACCCATGAAGTCCTTAAGTTGAGTAGTTTATGCCCATAAGTCTGCATGAACCCTATAAGTCAAGCAGTCTTGAAATGAGAAGTATATTTGAGTCTTTGAGTTGAGTAGTTCATGCCCATAATTCCACATGAACCCTTTGAGTAAAGCTTTATTGAAGCGACTATAATCATTGAAGTTCTTGAGTTCCGAGTATTGAGTTCTATGTATGGATACTGAAAACCTTGGATCGAGTTGTTCACGTCCATAATTCGGCATGAACCTTATTTTGAGAGGTATTTTACAATTGTTTTAAACTTGATTTAAAGACTTGAGCATTGAGCTGAGAAAGAGTAAGAGTGAAGTTCTTTTCTTTAAAGGGTATATGGGAACTAAGTATTCACAAGAGTTAAAAAATTTTCACATTTAATCAAGAAAGGAAACACCGATTTCCAAAAGAGCCTTCGAGCTAGTTTTTCAGTATAGAGTAAATGCTTTCACAATTAGGCAAGAGAGGAAACATTGATTTCCTAGGGAGCCTTTGGGCTAGTTTTTGAGTAATTATATGAAACCACAGAAATAGTTATGTTTTTAAACATATGAGCTAGTATAATTTGGGAGTAGAATTGAGCACCGATATGAGGGAGAGTTTAGATAACTCACAGCCTCCATAAACCATGTGGCCAACGTGGGTAGAAAGGGTTAGACTTTTAGATGATTCCTTTATGCTTTTTAGCATAGACTAGTGGATCCACTTAGTGAGTAGGTCTTATACCCTGGAAAAGTATAGGACAGTTCTGCCAGGGTGGGCTAGACGATGTATCATCACATAGCTCAGAGTGATGGTTGTCGGTTAGATAAATTACCACAGAGATATTTGTATTTTTATATACACAGAGTTTACTTGTATTTTCATATACAAACAAAGTTTATATTGTATCCTTGCATACAAACTGAGTATACTGTATTCTTAAATAAATTGAGTTGCTTTCTACTATTTAGAAACTTTCCATATATTGCATCTCTTATTGTTGCTTTATATTGAGTTGAGTATCCAGAGTTTGAGTACCAAGAGTTGAGTGTCTTATTATTGAGTTGAGCCTTCTTTCACTAAGTTGAATATCTTATTGTTGAGTTGAACCTTAGTTTACTGAGTTGAATATTTTACCTTTGAGTTGAGGATCATATCTATGAGTTGAGTATCTTATTCTTGAGTTGAGTTGAGTGAGTTCAGAAGAGGTAAGTATGTTTCCTTTTTATCAAGTTCAAGCCTATGTTTATGCTTTAGAATTCCCCTTACATGCTCGTACATTCCACATACTGAGTTATTTGGCTTGCATCATTTCATGATGCAAATACAGGTATTCAGGGTCATCAACAAGAGCATCGTTGATACCACATGGAGTTTGAGATAGCTATGGTGAGCCTCTTTGCTTCACGAGGGTTCCACTTTTACCTTCAGTTATATCAGCTGTTAGGATTTTGTGGGTCTTGTCCCGACTTTCATCTTTGTCTTTTAGGGACTTCATAGATAGACAATCGAGTTTTAGAAGTCTGTTAATTTATTTTAATAAATGTTTTAAAGACTTAAGTTGCCTAATTTATGGCAAGTTGAATAATTTATTTTTATTCAGAATTTTTCATTTGAGTTAAAGCTTTGTATTTGAGTTTCATGAATTATATTTAGTTTTTAAGCTTTTGTATGCTTAAGTTAGTCTTCCATTTGTAGTCAGTCAGGGTTCGCTTTGGGACCAACAATGGTTCTTGAGTTCCGGCCACGTCCAGGGTGTAGGCTCGGGTCGTGACATAAAAATTGACCCTTCAACTCTATTTTTAATGTACCATTTAAACACAAAATACTGATTTTATGATTTCTTTATTTTTATATATGCTTTCAACTGTAATTTTACATTTTTAAAATCAGTGTTCGTCGTTAGTCTTCTAAAAAATTAAAAATTGACGAATGATCATTGGTTTTTTTTAAAATGGAACAATTTCCTTTTGAGAGTTTCCTAGATTTTTGCGTTAAAAATAACCGACGAAAGTGTGTCGATTTGGTATTTTAAAAAAATCAATGACAAGACAATGAAGTTTGTCGTGTTTTTTAGTAGTGTTATTAGTTTGCAATGAAAATAATTTTTTTAGTCGTATTTAGTTGAATGAAAAGTTAGAAAGCTAGTATTTGAGTTAAATCCAGATAGATTGGATATGAAAAAAATATGTGATGTTATTTAATATAATTAGTTGTTTTAAAAAGAAAACTAACACACTTACGTAGATTATTTTTCACCAAAAATTGATGTTCATTCGTGAATTTCTGTTTTTTTAAAACTAATGACATGATTTTTAAAATGAAAAATTGAAATGAAGAACATAAATAAAAATAAAGAAATCATAAAATTAGTATTTTGTGTTTTAATGGTATATAAAAAATAGAGTTGAAGGGTTAAAATGGAACAAGGCTAAGATAGAGTGTAAAAATGAAACACGAGGGAAAGTTAGAGGAGTTGTGTATATGTTTTTAATTAGATTTTGTGTCATTTCATGGCGCGTGAAGTACACACATCCCACTTTGTTGATTCTTTGGAAAGAAAATGAAACATGAAAATTGGAGTTGAATAATTAAAATGGAACAAATTTGACTTAGAGTGCTAAACTATAATTTAGTGATAAGTTTAAGAGTCTGTTTATGTATTTGGCCTTGACAAAATAGTCGCACACAATAAGAGAGAAAGTAGAGGAAAATAAAACTTAATGGAGTTTCCAAATGGCCAAACCCCACAAAGTAAATTAACTTGAATTAATAGGATATTGGAATCTTATTCACGTCGGCAAACATATATCAACAAAAGCCAAATTTACTTGAAGCGACCTTTAGTTGCATTAGACACGGTGAGCAAAGAAATTTGGGAAAAGATGTTGGTTTCAAAAGTTAAAGAAACAAGGGATTTATAATTTAAAAAAAACGAAGCCAAAACATGCGCAAATATTAAAGCTCCTGCTGAGTTATACAGGCAAAGTTGCCATTCATGTTTTGTTGCCACACTGAGAAGTTAATTTTCTTAGGGAGGTAGAATCTTGAAGTGAGTATATATAGCACTTGTTTTTACTAAAGTTTTTTTTTTCACAAACATCAATATGTCATATTTATAAGATTTTCAGTTAAATGTATATTTTTGAATGATATTGTAAATTAATTAATTAGTGCGAGTGAGCTGACAATTTATATGTAATAAAATTATTAAACTATGTGTCCAATCTCCCGCTTACTGATAAACTTATGCAAATATAGAATTTTCTTTATATTTTCTATGAAACTCGTAGATGTTTGATTCTTTTGATACTTTAAAGTTGAGAATGCTATGATGTTCTTCAAGTGGCATAACCACATTAAAATTAAAAGATTTAAGATTGATGTAATGTTTAATGAAATGGTAATCACAAATAAGGTTACGAGTAACCATATATAAAGGGTTGCTAATTTTGCAATAATAAGAGACAACATGCATGATAATCGTACAAAGGATTATTATTTTTGTCCAAATGAGGCACAACATATATATAAATGATAACCGTATAAAAGAATACGAACAACCGTACAAAGGGATGATAATTTTACCATAATGAGTCAAAACAGGAATGGTAACCGTATAAAGAGTGATGAGCATTCATACAAACGGTTGTTAAAATTGTCATAACAAGACACATAACATTTGGTATAAAGAGTTACGAGTAACTATATAAAGGGTTACTAACTGTCAGTTATTGGGGATAACTAAGAGAAGTTCAACCCACTAGAACTATTTTAAAGTAAAGAAGGAAAAAATATACTTAACTAAGATATACTTAGTGATGGTTGCTTAAATGTGATAGATATCTATATCTATATCTATCTATATTACCTTAAAAACATGAACTCCTAACTTGAAAGTTAAATTACTATTATATCCCTCCCTAACTTAGGTTGTGACTTTTTCAATGAGTTGTGACTTTTGCGATAAGTTGTGACCATTTTCAAAGAGTTGTGATTTTTCGATGAGTTCTGAGTTGTCCAAAGAGTTGTGACATTTTTAATAAGTTGTGACTTTTCCAATGGGTTGTGACTTCCCGGAAAGGTCATGACTTTAATGATAAGACACAAAAAAAACTTGTTCGTACTATCCTTTGTTGACTATAAATAGAGGGGCTTCCTCTCATTTTTCAACCACAATTTTTTTAATCTTCTACTCTTCGTCTTCTTCTTGCAATTTAAAATTTTCATGTGATTTGTTGTCGTTGACTGAGTTCGAAGTATAGAGGAATATGAGGTACAACTATATTATGAAGTAAATTGTTCTGTCATAATAGGGTATATTCCGTAACCTCGAGTAGTTGTGGAAAATATTTTTGATGATATAATAATTATTTTTTTTGCTTAATATAAATAATAGTATGTAATGTTCCAATATCTTTTTGTTAAGAATTTCTCTTATGATGTAGATATATGCTTCTGAATATCTTTTTTCAAAATTATTAAACTTCTCAAGAGTTAGAGAATTGTCACGATCTGTGTTTTTGATGCTCAATTCAAAAGAATGACTTTATATATCAACGCTACCTATGTGATATAGATTGTCAGGAAATTTGCTTCAAAATAGTTATTACTATATAAACATTGCCCTTTTGTTTTACTTATTTACTATTTATTAATATATCAGTATTTTAGACGAAGAAAAGTTCATATAATCTATAATAATGCTAATTGAAGTTTGTATTAGTTTAATTTTTATTATTTATTTAATAGCTAATTTTTATGAGATAAATATTTTCATTAATGCAAAATAAATTTTATATTCAGTAACATGAAATAAACATTTTCATTTTGTCCCTACACTTAATTAAAATCTAATAACTATAAAAAAAGTAACATTAATTAAAAGTCCTATTTATTTATGTAAGTATAAAATTTATTAGAAATTCAGCCATTGCTCATTAATTCTTTAGTTATAACATTGTAAATTCTCTTAGTTATTACGAATTATTGCAAACGTTATTCACACTCTTTTACCTTATTTAGTTATAATATTAACTTCCACCACAATCAAACCACATCCCTATCCAAAGGCGTGTGGGTATTTCTTGGGTTTAATAGTTTCAGTTTCGCCTTCGGTGAAATTATCAATTCTCACCGGAGGCAAATTTTCAAATTCGAGTGACAATACACCTAGAGCTTTGGAAGTTATGTCCATGTAAGTTCTTACCTATGGGTGTGAAGGGCCTCATTCATAGTTATGTCCATGCAACTTTTGACCAATAAGTTTTTGTATTGTTATACCGCCCCTATATATGTGATAACACAGTGTTGGTATTTTTCTTGGACGAATCAAGCTTGGTTGAATAAATTGAAAATCGTTTACAAGTATATGAACTATATCTTTGTTGGGCATAAGATAAACAAGTGATTATACATGATTTCACCGATAGAATATATTCTTTAATTTTAATTTTTAGTTTTTCCGGTAAAAAAAAGAGGAAACGTTTCCATTTAAGTATTGGTTGTCAGATAACTATCGTTGATTTATGTACATAGTCAATCGAGAAGTCAAATATGAGAGACAACAACAAGAACGTCATTTGTTATGTTACAACTTATAAAATAAAAATTAATATACAAAAAAAACTTCTAAAAATTAAATTGTAGTTGTTCTCTTCCCATGTTCATATGACATCTAAACAGTTTAACATCGAATACACGTGCAAAGCACATCTGGTTATATGACAAGAAATATACACAACAAATATCGTCTATAAGGTAATATTAGTGAGAAACGACTAATTACATGATTAACCCTCATCAAATTGAAATAACTATATACAATATTGCATTTAACTAATAAAATTTTTCATTGACCATTTTCATAGGTTCTCATGAATAAGAGATATATATGACGATCCACATTGAAAATTTACAAAAGAATCTGTAATATTATTATGTGCAAAGCTTATCATTCAAATCTTCGCTTAAATAAGAAATACTATTTACTATAACATGTATTTTCTGAATTGGTAATCACGTGCAACACACGTGTTGAAAAACGAGTAAGAGTTTTTATAAATTGTTCACTTTTAGAGTTTATGTTATTGCATACATATTTTTCTAAACCTCATTTGAACTTTAGTGAGGAGAATATTGAGACTTTGGGTACCCTTGAAGATATTCTAGGGGAAAATTTTACTGTCCAAAAGACTTGCATCTAGATTTTGTTAAATCTATTCTTGTATACATGAAAAAATTGAATGATAATGTGTATTTAGTTTGTATAATTATTGTTTATATGTGACGTGATTTGTACTATTTAAAATTTAATTATATCTGATTAATTATTGTTATTGATCGTATATCTATTATAGAATTTATGCTTATTTAATCTTGAATTTATGTGACTTAAGATAAGTGATTTTTAGATAGTTAATTACGTTAGATTTACAACATATTAAAGTTCAGATGATGATTGGAAACTTAGTGAACTTTCGATTCTGAACCCGATATGAAGTGAATATGACATAGTTGATTGTTTTAAGAAATACTATATTTTATGAATTTAGGCTACAATTATGTACATAATATGCTCATGTAACTTTATACTCGTTTAAATCAGTATGTCAACTTCTACAAAAAAATATTGTTGCCAAGCATAACAAAGGTGATAAGCTTAACGGTGATAACTATGAAATATGGAGCATGAAAATTAAATTTGTTGTGGAAGAGCAAGAGGCCCTTGAATCTTTTAACGTGTCTATGACACTTCATGGAAATAGTGATACTCCTAAACATGAGGAGAGATCTTAAGGCATATTAGGCTTAAAAAAAGAAGAATTCTCTTGATCGCATAATGGTTATGAGCAGCATGAATAATGATATTATGGGAGAATTCTTACAATATGACGATGCTAAGGACATGTGGTCCATATTGAAAGAAAAGTTTGTTCATACTTTAGTTGCCAAGTTAAGGGTCCTTACTATTAAGTTTCATACTTTTATATAAGAAGCGCCCTAATCGTACTATGCGTAAGCATCTTCATCATATGTCAAATATGGTGAATGACCATTGCCAAAGGTGACAATACTCTAATGAAAAGTGAAGGCTTGAAATATGAACTAAGGTGGTAATCGACGATCCTCCGAGTGAAAAATAGGCTCAATTGAGTCCGTCGACTGAGGTTCAAACACCTAAAGCCTGGTACAAAAGAAGAGCGAGCTAGGGAATAGATGGTGATCCACCGATCGTGTTCGGTAAGCTCGACTTATGTCGCTGAGTTGGTCACATAGTGAATTTTGGGCCAAACTTTGGGAAACTATAAATAGCCCAAAGGAGAGAGTTTTTGAAATGTTTTTTGGAGAGTTCTGAGAAGTGCATATATTGCGAGTTTTTGTGTATAAGATATTTCACCTTGTGGAGAACATCTTGAGTTTTGATATTTTCAATTTTAATTTTGCAATTAACAATTGAAAGTTGAAATTAAAGTGGGTGTTGATTATAATTGTTTAATTTCATCACATTCATGGATGCTCTCATGATAGGTACAATTTCTTTACTTTTTTGTGATGGGTGACTTAAACCCCAATTCTAGGGGTTCAATTATGAGATTGAGTGTTGATTTAATGTAGTGGGTATTGTGTTTTGCTCTATTTTATTGCTATACATTCATGGATTTGGAACAATTAGCATGGGGTTAATTTATGGGTTAAAGTTGCAAACTTAATTCCTATTCTTGATCTTCGGTTGATGCTCGGAAGAGATTAATTGAAGTGGGTAATTAGTTTGATACATGCAATTTAGGTTTGATGTCTATGACTTGCTTGAAAAGAGAGGTTATGGGTCGGATCTAATTGCTCAAATCTGCTCGAAAGAGAGATTCACGTAAGGTAATAGATTGATATGTAATTCACATAGATGAGACTGAAAGAAGATTCGATGAAATGGTGCTATGAGATCAAAAGAAGATTAGTGTCATTAAAGATTACCCACCCTATCCGTGAGTATTTAGAATAATTGAGCAACACAACTACCCCTATGTGACATCTATTCCAATCCCCGCATCCCTAGTTATTCTCTTAATTGCTTGATTCCTTGATCTCTAGTTTAATTGTGATACTTGACACTTCAAACTTTTAGTAGATTTGGTGAAATTATTGATATACCGTAAGTTTACGGTATTTTTAATACATTTCACTTAAGAGTTGTGTGTGTCTAGGGCCTTTTTGTATTGGTTTTTATGTGTTTTTATCATGTTTTGCAGAAAAGATGTTTAGGCGCGGAAGTAAAGAGACAGCTGAAAGAAATACAGAAAAGGGCATCTACGGAGGTGATCTATGGACCGTAGGTACATTGACGCTTCGTAAATGGCGATCGTAGATCAGCAGGTAAGGCAAATCAGGGAAATCTGACCAAGTGTGGAACCACGGTGGCCATTGACGGTCTGTAGATTGATCTACGGACCGTACTGCGGAACCGTAGAATGTGATGGCGAGGGTTTCGGTACCTGAATTTTGGAGAATTCTAAGTATGGAGCTAAGTAGAGGGATCGACGGACCGTAGATCGATCTATGGTCCGTACTGGTGTTCCGTCATTTGCTTCAGAGAAGATGATTTTGGAAGATGAAATATTTTCTAAGTCCTGGTTGACGGAAGGGACTCACGGACCATAGATCCATTGACGGTCTGTGAGTCAGTCTCGTGGAATGAAGACGCGTGCCTGAACAAACTTTCCTTATTTTATTTCCCTTTTAATTTAGGACTTATTTTCTATAAATAGGGTATGTAAACCTCGTTTTTGGGGGTTAGAGATTATTATTTTTATTCTAGTTTTTGACTTGGGAGATTAACATGCAAACATAGCAAATCTTGATTTCCTAAGTTGGTTTTTGAAGATTTTGGTATTGAAATTCAAGTTGAAATTCCAGGTTTGTTATTCTCAATTAGGTAAGTTCATAATTCTTTCATCTAAAACAATGAATTGTGTTCATATGATTATGGGTAACTAAACTCCATAAGTAGGGTTGTGGGAACCATGAGCGATTAACAAAGTATGAATAGAAAATAAGCAATTCTTGAATAGTGTTTTTCATGCATTGATAATTCTTTCGTTTAAAAGTCTTTTTAACGGTGCGCAACGTTAGAACTCGCCTTGTTGCTACTTGCCGGACCAAGGAAGTAATCAACAAGAAAAGAATTATCAACATAGATTTAGTGTGATACTATCTAATAGTCTAGTGTCGATTGGTGCGAAGTAATAACTAGGCCAAACATTGATGTGAAGTCTAATATGAGGTAAAGGTAAGGGTTAGTAAATTATACACACGTAGCCGGACCAAGGTGTGGGGTGAAATTCTATAGATGTCGGACCAAGGATTTAGAGATACCTAGCTTATCACTTTGCATGTATTACTCTAGGAAAGGATTCCTATTACCAGGATTACTGCGCTATGAGCTTGTGGAGAACACATATACCCTAGTTAATTATCTCATCTTGATAAAAAACAAAATTGACTTTTGTTTACTGATTACATACTGAATTTTTACAATTTATTTCACAAATTCCCCCCCTTTAATTATTTGTTTTTGGAAGTAATTTGACTAAACGAATATAATTGTTGGTTAAAGTGAAGTCTAAACCATTTTCCTTGTGGGATCGACCCCAACCTACAAGTTGGGTTCTTTACTTGATAACGATCGCTCATGCTTCTTTAGGGAGGTGTAATTTGAGCGTATCAATTATCCACTCTCTTGTTCTAACATACTACAATGGATATGTACACATTTTCAAATTCCTAGTTGGGATTAGACTCTGATTCTTTGTTGAGTAGTTTTATTGACAACGATCATTTACTCTTCAAATTTATTTGTTTGAGCGTTATCAACACTAGAGTAAAAAATAAATTTTTGAATGGAGATATATAATATTTGAATGAAGCTATGTTATCAACTTATCATTTATATGATGGAATTCCTTTATGAAAAATTGATTGGACTTGCTTTATAGAAATATTATTTTCCAAATTAAACTTTTGAAAATATGAGGGCCAAGTGTCGTATTAAGGTCATGTCATGAATTTTTAAAGTGAGAAGATTTCACTTGATCTTGTTATTCAAAATTCAATATGTGTTCATCTAATGTGTGAATGTGTTAGAAACTGATATGAAAATGAAACTTTACTGGTTAAATAAAGTGCAAGAATCTTAAACACTACATTACCAATAACAATATTTGTATGGAGTGGACAAATCTCCAGATATTAAGACATAATAATAATTTTCCTTCACAGAATTCTCCTAAAATACAAATATTTATAGTAAACATAAATAACTCCTAACAGATAGATAAAAACAGTTACTGTTGTAAATAACTATTGGTGTCTGCTGGTAATAACTTCTACTTTATAACTACTATAAATTATAGATAATTACTGCTTATATATTTTATCCTACCTAATACAAAGAAAGTAAGACATATAAACTAAGATAGATTATCTCCACATGCTGCTCACCTATATTTTCTTCTAGAGTAAGTCCTTAAAGGAGCATTTGTATTAGTGCATCCTCCTTGAAAATTCGCCTTGTCCTCAAGGCGAAAAGAAGGAAATTGATCTACAATGAGATCATAGTTTTCCTAACTAGCTTCTTCAAGCGGACGGGCAACCCAGTGAATGAGCAGTTCCAAAGAAGAAGAACCAGCTTCTTTAACCTATCGATATGCAAGAATCTTGGCAGGAGATATGGTAAGTTCCCAATCTTCATTAAGAGGAAGAGGGGTTGGTGGTATAACAGGTTGCTGACCATGAGTTGGATGGAGCAAAGATACATGAAAAATTGGATGTACTTTGGAGGAAGCAGGAAGCTCCAGTTCATAAGCTATAGGTCCAACACACCGTACAATTTTATATGGTCCAAAAAATTGAGGTGAAATTTTTTTCGTACCTGTGATGAGCCAAAGAACGTTGACGGTAACGCTGAACACGTAGAAAGACGGAATCTCCAACTTGAAAGGTAACAGCTCGACGATGAGAATTAACTTGCTGTTTCATTCGAGTTTGAGCCTTTAAAAGGTTATCCTTGAGAATTTTCAACATGGCATCATGATTAAAAAGTTGTTCTTCAAATTCAGCAATGCGTGTTTCTCCATGAACATAAGGAAAAATGGATGGAGGGTCCCTACCATAAACAACATTGAATGGGGTAGTTTCTATGGATAAGTGAAAACTCGTGTTAAAAGAAAACTCTGCCCATGGTAGATACCGACTCCATGTATGAGGCTGCTCTATAACAAAACATCGTAAATACGATTCCAAGCATCTGTTAACTACCTCTGTTTGTCCATCAAATTGTGGGTAGTAAGAGGTACCCTTTATTAGCCTTGTTTGGCTAAGTAAAAAAAGCTCCTGCCAAAAAGCACTGAGAAAGATAACATCCCGATCAGATAGAATTGACCGAGGAATGCCATGAAGATGCACAATTTCTCTGCAAAAAAACCTTAGCAACAATCTTGGCAGTATATGGATGAGAAAGTGGGATGAAATGAGAATACTTGTTGATACAATCTATGACAACCAAAATTGTATCAAAACCACCAGATGTGGTAAGTCCTACAATGAAGTCAAGTGAGACATCTTCCCAAATTCTTTCAGGTATAGACAAGGGTTGTAGAAGTCCAGCAGGTGCTAGAGCTTGATATTTGGCTTGTTGACAAACCAAACAGTTCTGAACAAAGATCTTAACATCAAGCTTCATTCGCGGTCGTAAGTAGACTTCAAACGACTGGAAAAAGAAAGCCCCTTACTAAAATAAGCAATAGGATGGTTATCCTGAAGAAGAATAGCCCCTATTCCTTCTGAAGAAGCATCACATTCCACTACAAATGGTTGAGTGAAATCTGGAAGTTGTAGTACTGGAACAGTTGTTAAAGCTTGCTTTAGAAGTTGGAAAGCATTCTCTGCAGAGTTCGACCATTGAAAAGCAGTTTTCTTGGTAAGTTCAGTGAGTGGTCAAGCCATCATTCCATAACCCTTCACAAATCTGCGATAATAACCTGTTAACCCAAGAAATCCACGTAACTCCTTCACATTAATTAGTACTATCCACTCCAAGATCAACACCAACCCCTTTTTCGGAAATCACATGGCCCAGAAAAGAAATGTGGACTTGTCCAAATGACCATTTAGAAGTTTTGGCATAGTAGCAATTGTCTCTCAGAAGTTGGAGAGCAAGTTCCAAGTGACTGATATGTTGCTCAAAGGTCTGACTGTAAACCAAGATGTCGTTAAAGATTACAAGAATGAATTTGTGCAGATGTGGTCTGAACAAATCATTCATAGCACATTGGAATGTCGAAGGAGCATTAGTGAGACCAAAGGGCATAACAGTAAACTTATAATGTCCAAAGTGCGTACGAAAAGTAGTTTTATGAATGTCAGCTGGATCGATACGTATCTGGGGGTAATCAGAATGCAAATCAATCTTTGAAAAAATAGTTGCTCCATGCAATTTGTCCAGAAGCTCATCAATATTTGGAATAGGGTACTTTTCTGGAATAGTGATTTGGTTGAGACCTCTATAATCAATGCACATACGCCATGTATTGTCTTTATTCTTGATGAGAAGGACAGGGCTAGCAAATGGAATGGTACTTGACCTTATAAAACCCTTTTGGAGTAATTCAGAAACTTGTTTTTCAATTTCTGATTTTTGGAAATACAGATAACGATATGGACAGATCTTGGGTGGTCTTGAGTTAGGAATCAAAGTGATAGAATGAATGTGTTGACGAAAAGGTGGTAGGGCATTGGGTTCTTGAAAAATTGATTTAAACTTATGAAGCAAACTTTGAATATCAATGGGTAGAGAAGTACCTGAAGTATCAACCTCCTTGGAGAAATACTGAAAAGCAACTGGTGCATTTGATTCTTGTGGAGCCCCTTGAAGTTTATATCGCTTCCCATTTAAATTAAAAATCAAAAACATCTCATTCCAATTTTCTTGAACTGTATTTAAAGAAGCAAGCCACTTAATTCCAAGCACCAAATCTACTCCTCCAATAGAGAAAAAATAAAAATCTTGATCAATAGTTAATCCATGGAATTTCACAACAAGATTTTGGCACAAACAGTTGCAACGTATGATATCTCCATTGCCAATCTGAACCCCAAAATAGGGCACAACTTGAGCAGGTAACTGTAATTCTTCAACAATTTTTTCCGAGATAAAATTGTGGAATGACCCTCCATCAACCAGAAGCAGCACCTTGCGTCCATTTAAGGTCCCTTAAAGTTTCATTGTTGTGCCTGTTGTGTTACCTAGAAAGGCATGGAATGAAATTTCAGCAAGGTCATTTGTACCTGCATCACCACCAATAATGTCACTTGACATTTGTTCTCCAGATTCACCACCTTCAATGTTGTCATTTGCCTCCACAAGAGTGAGAGATATTGTCTTGCAACGGTGAACTGGTGCAAATTTTTCATTACACCTAAAATAGAGTCCTTTGGCTAAACGATTCTGCTTCTCTATCTCCCAAGCACGATTCAGAAAAGGACGAGGAGACATCTGTGCAGAATTCGGATTGGTTCGTGATATGTGTTGGTTGCCTACTGATTGTTAAGGAACATCATGTGCAGAACCAGTTTGGATTGTGTTGGATCGTGACAGATTTGACCATTGAGACTTATGCCCACGATTAGAACTAACTTTTTGCTCAAATTCCATTGCAAGGCTCATGGCTTTATAAACAGTTCTAGGCTTATGAATTCTCACATCTAATTTGAGTTCTTCTTTAAGCCCATTCATGAAAACCCCTAAGAGATAGTGATCTGGCCAGTCTGTCTCTCTAGATGAACATTTTGCAAATTCTTGACAGTACTCCTGTATTGAACCAGTTTGTCGAATGCTACACAGATGCTCGTCCGAATTTTGAAACTCTGTAGGCCCATAATTTTCTTGCAATGCTTTAACAAGTTCTTCCCAATAGAGCAAAGTTCGTTCCTGATTGATCCAAGGGAAGATATCAAACGCATCACCTTCAAGATACATAGCAGTAATGTCAACTTTGTGTTCATTTGGAGTTTGACAGTAGCAAAAATATTTTTCAGCCTTCAAAATCCAACCCCGAGGGTCTCCTCTTTAAAATCTGGGAAAGTCCATCTTCGTGTATGGCCTTCGGGGAGGATTTATTGGCCACCCTGTATTATCGATGTCTTGTTCCTCTTCTTGCCAAACATTTGCGCTTTTTCCTCTGTTACGAGTTCGATAACATGTTTCCTCTTGTTGGATGTGACTAGCCTAGACTTTCAGTGAAGCAACATCTGGTGCGAATGAATCAGTTGTGTTTAATTTTTATGCAATAGCAGATAGTTGTTGCGCAAGGGTTTCAACATTGGGAACGTCTTCTTGTGATTGCGAACTATAAGATCTGGTATTAACCATATTTGATCAGTCTGCTCTGATACCAAAATGATATAAACTGAAATGAAATGAAATGAAAATGAAACTTTACTGGTTAAATAAAGTACAAGAATCTTAAACACTTCACTAGCCAATAACAATATCCGTATGGAGTGGACAAATCTCCAAATATAAAGACATAATAATATTTTTCCTTCCCAGAATTCTCCTAAAATACAAATATTTATAGTAAACATAAATAACTCCTAACAGATAGATAAAAATAGTTACTGCTGTAAATAACTGTTGTTGCCTGCTGGTAATTATTTCTACTTTATAACTACTATAGATTATAGATAATTACTGCTTATATATTTTATCCTACTTAATACAAAGAAAGTAAGATATATAAACTAAGATAGATTATCTCCACATGTTGCTCGCCTATATTTTCTTCTAGAGTAAGTCCTTAAAAGAGCATTTGTATCAGAATGATTCAAAAATTAGCTAAATATATTGGAGTTGGATGATAATGGTCCCAAGGGATTAAGTAATTTTTTAACAAGTATGTATGTTAATATAAAGTGAATGAACTTCCATAAAGTGATTATATTGATTTGAGACAAAGAGTAATATAACATCTTTTAAGAGATGGAATTATATCTATCAATTGTGTGAAGTTCGAAGTGAATTTGGTCAATTCTTTAACTAAATATTTGGGAAAATAGTAACAAATGAAGCTTCAAATTGGACTATTGTCAAGTTGTATATCGAACATCATGGTAGCCCAACCTATGTGATTAAAAATCTCATGAATTAGGTTCATATGTGTAATAATAAGTCATTGTTTGATCTTTGGCACTATAAACTTTTGTACTATCTGTGATCTATTATGGTGTGCATTTAGTTAAAATGTGCAAGGAAAGTGAGGTTGAGTTGTAAAATCTTAATCAATTACCATATCCTTTATATGTGGTGTATTGCCTTGCAGACTACACTTGATGGATGGACCTATGTCAGTGTGAATTGGTGCGGCTTTTATGAAATTGTGACACATTTCTAAAGCATTCATGAATACCAAGACACGCACACGACTTCTTAGTGTAAAACCATGATACCGATAAAATATTTTACAAGTATAATGTGATAGAATAAAACTCTGAGCTTACAAAAAAAGTTTTGGTCCTCGGAAGTTCTACACTTCGCCATTTGTTCGGTTAGTTTAATCTTATTGTTTCTAGGTTTGATTCATAGTGTACGAGACACTAGACTCGACACATTATTTTTCTTTTTGGAGACTCAACAATACTTTTATTTTATATATAATATTCATTAATTGTAAATACATGTTCCCGTTGTTATAGAAAAGCCAACGGACATGGAATTTGGGCCAGAAAACTTTTGAGTAGTGATTTGAAAAATTCTAGCCTAGTCTAGATTTGGACGAAATCTGAATCAGGAATTTTCTAGCGAAATCTGGTAATGAATGGGGGATCTAATTATGAATTTGATCACATGGTGGGGCAGGGGTGTCTGGCATATTTGGTTCATATTCGGGATGTTGAGTTTGAGTCTCCCTCTATTGAGTCTATTCCTGTAGTGTCTGAATTTAAGGAAGTGTTTCCTACCGATTTTCCTGGTATGCCTCTGGATAGAGATATAAATTTCTGCATTGATTTGGAACTGGTTACTCGCCCTATTTCCACCCCTTCTTATCGCATGACTCTGGTAGAACTGAGAGAGCTTAAGGCTCAAATCTATGAGCTTCTTGATAAAGGTTTCATCTATCCTAGTGCTTTCTCGTGGGCTACTCCTGTCTTGTTTGTTAAGAAAAAAGATGGTAGTATGAGGATGTACATATACTACCGATAGTTGAATAGCGTCACCATTTGAAATAAGTATCCATTTCCTTAGATAAATGATCTTTTTGACTAGTTGCAGGGTGCGTCAATTTTCTCTAAGATTGAGTCTAAGGTCTAGTTACCATCAGTTAAAGATTAGGCCTAAGGATGTACCCAAAACGACATTCAGGACCCGCTATGGGCGCTTTGAGTTTTTAATGATGTCGTTTGGATTGACCAATGTGCCTGCAACCTTCATGAGTTTGATGAATGGTATGTTTAAACCATTCCTGCATTCTTTTGTTATTGTCTTTATTGATGACATTTTGGTTTATTCGAAAAGTGAGGAAGAGCATGCCGACCATCTTTGTATGATTTTTGGTGTCCTTGAGAGACAAAAGTTATATGCTAAATTTTCCAAGTGTGAGTTCTAGTTGACTTTAGCTGCCTGTTGGGGGCATGTGGTTTCAAGTAAAGGGGTAATGGTAGATCCCCAGAAGATTAAAGCGGTTAAAAATTGGGTCCGACCTAACTCGGTGAATAAATTTATGAGTTTTGTGGGGTTCGCTAGCTACTATCGTCGAATCGTGAAAAACTTTTCTTCTGTTGCCATGCCTCTAACAAGGCTGACCAAAAAGGAGGTGCCTTTCAAATGGATTTAGAAATGTGAAGAGAGCTTCCAAAAGCTCAAGGCTCTCTTAACTACAACACCTATTCTGGCACTACCGGTTGAAGGTAAAGATTTCATTGCTTATTGTGATGCTTCACATTCGGGTTTGGGTGTTTTATTGATGCACGATAAGAATGTCATAGCTTATACATCACGACAGTTGAAGGTGCATAAGATAAACTACCCGACGCATGATTTGGAGTTGGCAGCGGTAGTGTTTGCCTTAAGATCGGGCGACATTACCTTTATGTATCAAATGTGAGTTGTTTACTGACCATTGCATTTTATAGCATCTATTCACTCAAAATGATATGAATTTGAGACAAAGAAGGTGGATGGATTTACTTAAGGATTATGATGTCACCATCCAGTATCGTCCGGGTAAGGCTAATGTGATGGCAGACACACTAAGCCGAAAGGCGATAAGTATGGGTAGTCTAGGTAGGTTGGGTGTATCCAAGCGACCTTTGGCCAAGGAGATTCAGACCTTAGAGTGTAAGTTCATGCAGTTGGGCATCTTAGAGAAAGGTGGGGTGTTAGCTAGCAATAAGGTTAGATCCACGTTATTCATTGAGGAGATCAATGCCAAACAGTTTGAGGATGAGAATTTGAATGAGCTTAGAAAGAGGACAGTGGTTGGTAAGGTAGAAAACGTGACTCTTAATGCGGGTGGTGTGCTCAGTTTTAAGGGAAGAATTTATGTTCCCTTAGTGGATGACTTGATTTAGAAGATGTTGACAAAATCCCATGGTTCACGATATTCCATTCATCTAGGTGTGACCAAGATGTATTCAGACTTGAAACAACTTTATTGGTGGCCTGGCATGAAGAAAGACATACCTGAGTTTGTGGCGAAGTGTCAAAATTGTCAGCAGGTAAAGTATGAGCATCAAAGGCCTGCATGTTTGCTTCAGAGAATGCCAATTCCGGAATGGAAGTGGGAAATGATAAATATGGATTTTATGGTTGGTCTCCTCAAGTCCTTGGCGAAGTTTGACTCCATTTGGGTAGTGGTTGGCATATTAACTAAGTCAACCCATTTAATTCCAGTTAGAGTAGACTATAATGCTCAGCAATTGGCTAAGGTTTATATGAAAGAGATAGTGAGGTTGCATGTGGTGCTCCTTTCTATCACCTCAGACTGTGGTATGCAATTCACATCCAAGTTTTGGGGAAAAATACATGATGAGTTGGGCACTCCACTCACTTTTAGCACAACTTTCCATCCACTGACGGACAGGCGGTCAGAGAGAAAGATTAAAGTGTTAGAAGACATGTTGAGGGCATGTGTGGTTGACTTTGGAGGGCATTGGGAGAAGTACCTACCTTTGTGTGAGTTATCCTATAATAACAGTTACCACTCCAGGGTTGACATGGCACTGTTCGAGGCACTTTATAGGAGGGTTGTAGATCACCCATAGGGTGGTTTGAGGCTGGAGATGTGAAACATTTAGGGGTTAATTTGGTGAAAGATGCTCAAGATAAAGTGAGAAGTATCCAAGCTAAGCCTCTAGTAGCCCAGAGTCGACAAAAAAAATATGCAGACCGTAAGGTAAGCGAAATGGCATTTTAGGCTGGTGAGCAAGTTCTTCTAAAAGTGTCATCCATAAAGGAGGTGATGGGATTCGGTAAGACGGACAAGCTTAGTCCTCGATACATTAGTCCATTTAAGATTCTTGACTGTGTAAGGCCAGTGGCATATTGAACGTGTATGTGTAAAAGCAGAAAAACAACAAGGGTGAGCATAAATATTAACCTGTGTTTGTTTTCCCCTCTTCTTAAACAACTTATGATTACTCCAATGTCGGCGTAGATCTTTCAAATATTTAATTTACACCACTTGAGAATTCTACCTTTTATGCGACCATTGTAAAATGGGTTTGATATTCTATGACCTACTCTTTTCTCAAAGTTAATTGTGATATGCTTATCATGAAGGGGAAGCCATACACACTTTTCTAGATTTGTTTTTAAAATATGTCACATTAGGAATTAATCACAATATGTATAGTATAAATTTAAATAATAAATTCATATATACCTTAAACTCATTAAAAAATTGTCTC
>JAJOOH010000443.1:0-89059 GCA_029582605.1 Solanum gracilifrons | reverse complement strand
ACTTCCGCTGTGTGTTTTTAAAGTTGTTTTAAGAAGTTTAAATGTGTGGATGTAAATAAGTTTTTTTTTATTATTCCGCACTATTTTCATTATTGAATGCAATGAATGACTATGTGGCTGGTATAAGACCCCTTCGGGGTCGAGTACGCCTTGTTACGACTTGGGGGTGCTCCCGGGTCGTGACAATTTTTATCTGCTTTTTTTTCGTTCTAAAAGTGAGAAGGGAAACTTGGTCCTCACAAGTATACCATGCCCTATTTATCTTGGTCATGCCATCAAGGAGTTGAGACGCTACTT
Source organism: Solanum gracilifrons (assembly GCA_029582605.1). Lineage (NCBI taxonomy): Eukaryota > Viridiplantae > Streptophyta > Magnoliopsida > Solanales > Solanaceae > Solanum > Solanum gracilifrons. Next base: position 88,762 of record JAJOOH010000443.1, on the reverse strand, counting down.
CATAGGGTTGTTGTATTCTACCTCCGCAAACAAGTTGATGAGCAACTTCTTTGTTCACCGAGCCAAGGCTCCTATAGAGGTATTTCTGCAATATATGATTAGGCAGCCCATGGGTTGGACATTTAAGTACCAACTTCTTAAACCTCAGCCGCGTCTCATGGATAGGTTCACCTTCCACAGAGGAATATCTTCCAAGGTTCTTCTTTTCTCTGTATGTCAGAATTTTCTAAGAGAAATATCATTTCTCCTTTCTCTACCTTTTCATATGTTTTGATATCATCAACTTCTTCTTTGGCGATTGAAGCAAAAGAATCATCTTGATTTTGAGTTAGAAACTCCTATAGTTTAGCATATAATGGATCACTTTCTGGAATATCTTCCAGATGTATTGATGATGAATCTTTTTCTTGTGCTCTAGAGTTTAAGTTATATAAACTTATTCCTCCTTTTTGTATAATTGGAGTACTAGATGATGAAGATCCGTATGATGATCTTGATGAACTTGGGGATGGTCTTCCCCTTCCGCGAGTATAACTACCTTTTCCTCTAACCTTGGTTATCCAAGGAGGATCCATCCTGGAAACATAGCATTTAGTTTTAATCATTCAAGAGATTATATTTTTAATCATTCAAGAGGTTATAAACTTCATTACAATAAAATCTTTCATAAAGCTCTTGTTCAATCATGTAATCATTGACGATATCTATCACCATTCCGTCTATAATTCTCCATAATATAAGTTCCTTTAAATCTCTATTAAAAGGAATTTCCTTCAAAATCGTAACCAAATCTTTATCAGGAAAGAAGTCAAGAAAACCCATCAGAAGAAAGATATTCTCTTGATAAGAAATCTGGGAGGGAATTATCACTTCCCTTTTTATAATGAATTTCGAAATCAAAAGGGGCTAATTGTGTCTGCCACCTAGCAAATATTAATTTAGACGCATCATGTTTAAAATCTTTATCAAACATATACTTGACTGACTGAGCATCAGTTTTTATCAAGAATTTTTTATTATATAAATCATCTTGAAATTTTAATACGCACTTAACGATAGTTAACATTTCATGAGCTACCGTTGCATATTTTTTTTGAGCATCGCTCCATTTTCCTGAATGAAATTGAATAAGATATTCATTTTTATCATGCGGATTAATTTGTTTCAATATACCTCCATACCCAATATTGGACGCATCCGTCTCTACAATCTTTGGCCAAGTAGGATTAGTAAGGGTTAAACAAGGTAAAGATTTAACTCTTTCTTTAATAGTCTTTACAAGATCTGTGAGACTATTAGTCCAAGGCTTCTTATGATCCTTTTTTAGCCTGTCATATAACAGAGCTAAATCTCGAGACAAATTCTTGTAGAATGGGGAAATGTAGTTTAAACTTTCCAGAAACCGCTGCAATTGCGTCTTATCTGTAATAATATCAGGGAATTTCGATGCGAATTCAATAGATTGCTGAATAGGAGTCATTTTTCCTTGACAAATTAAATGACCCAGAAATCTAACTTCTGTTTGAAAAAGATTCATTTTAGGTTTAGATATGACTAAACCATTTTGAATAACTATTTTCTTAAAAATGTCTAAATGCTTAATATGCATTTCAAGAGTCTTTGAGTATACCAAAATATCATCAATATAAACTATAACGAAATCCAAATAGGGATAAAAATATCATTCATTATTTTTTGAAATTCTAAGGGAGCATTTTTTAACCCGCAAGGCATTACGTTCCATTCGTACTGTCCAAACGGAACATTAAATGTCGTTCCATATGAATGGTTTCTAAATATTTGGATTTGCCAATATCCAGATTTTAAATCAAATTTTGAAAAGATATTAGCATCATATAATCTGGTTAATAAATCCCTTTTATTTGGAATAGGATATCTAATCCATTTTAAAAATTTATTTAAAGGTTTATAATTAATAACTAACCTGGGAACACCTCGTTCTTTTTTTGCTGCGTTATTAACATAAAAAGCAGTGCACGACCATGGAGATTTGGATGGCTTGATCAAACCCTTTTGTAATAAATTAACAATTTCCGTTTTGCAGAATTCAACTAATTTGGTATTCATTTGACAAGGACGTGATTTGGTAGGGATATTTTCCTCAGAGAAATCATCTTCATATGGAAGAGTTACAATATGTTTTTTTCGATTCCAAAAGGCACTAGGATGATCAGCACAAATATCAATGGCCATTTATTCAGAAATGAGTTTAATCTTTTCCTGTACTTTAGCAGAGTTTAAAGTATCGAATATCTTCATACTAAGAATCTCAAGTTGTAAATAATCAACATGCTTTTGTTTCATTTCAATTAGAGCATTAATATCTCTAGAAATGGGCTCTGTAAAAAAAGTATAACTAATATCTTGATTTTTATAAGTAGCAGAAAATCCTTTTGCAGTTATATTAGTAAAAGGATAAATTGCATTTATAAAAGGAGTTCCTAGAATAATATGAGGGTGTAACTGATTTTTTACTAAGAAAAAAAAGTGAGGAATACAAACTTTATATTGGCAAATACGAGTATTAGATAATTTATACTTTATATCTAAAGCATGACCAGATGCAGATTTAACCATATGAGTCGTTTTTTCAAAATATTTAGTAGGTACTAGACCTTCTTGAATGCAACTCACATCAGCGCCACTATCAATCATAGCAATGTCAGTTATAGAAAAATTATTATCAATTAATATAGTACATTTAACATACCATTTATGAACTGTAACAATTTGCATCATTCCTAAAAACATATTTTGTTTCGGATCAATATTCAAAGTGTTGGCAAGAGTATTTTCTTCAGCAGTAGATTCATCAACCTTATTTTTTCCTTTGCTATTAGCAGACTCAATATGAGTAAGACGGTGATCACAAATAATATGATTTTGTTTAAGAAATTTAATTTCTTCCTTCAAATGTTGAATTTCTTCTTTTAAATCATCAAAAGATGTATCACGAATAATCATGGTTTGTTTAGAAGAGAGTCTATTATGAACTTCAGACAAGGAGTAAGGAGCAAAATAATTAAACTCATCTTTAACCTTTTTATCATTAGGAATACTAGTTGAAGAGCTAGTTTTACTAGCAGCCAATTGAATGATCTTTTCACGAAGAGTATTATCGGTAACTTTTTTTAGAAGTTCTATCACATTGTCTGCAGTGATAGTGAACATATTCATGTCTTTGAACTGAGATTGCAGCTTGTAAAATTCATCATGTTCGCAGTGACAAATATCACCCTGACATTTGCAAGCATTATTCGAATCTTGATGAACCTTAGAAGGCTCAGGTTGCTCATCCTCTGTTGCATCACTTGCTTCAGAATCATCACAATCTGATTCGGAACCAGAAGTATAAAGAAAACTATAAATCTTCTCTTGAATATCATCATCAAGTTCTAGAGACTTAAGCTTTTTCAGCTTACAATTTGGAGCTATATGCCTACATTTTCCACATTTATAACACTTCATCTTATCAAGATTTCTCCTTGACCTATTCCTAGTAAATCTATGAGATTTACGATGAGCCCTATGCTCATCTCTTTCTTCTCTCGTCCTTCTTCTAGATCTTCTTTTCTTATGATGAGATCTATGAGATTCTGATTTGGAAGTTTCTCGGTTGGTTCTTTTTGAAGCATTTGGTAAACCGAATTGAGTACAAAAATCTCCTAATTGAGACTTTTCTCTAAGCTTATCCATCTTAAGCTGTCTTGAGAGTTTTAACTCATTGCACAAATTTATGTCTTCTTGCATACAAGCCCAATAAGCTTTCCATAAGTAAAATCATCATAGGGAATAATTCCTTGTGAATTTCTAAGAGTCCTTTTTGCTCTTTCTGCAAATAAAGAAGGTAAGCCATCAATAAATTTCTTTCCAGAATCCTAAACCATTTTCGAGAAGTTTCATTACCCGACTTAAATAAGTGTCTTTATACCATCTAAACTCACCTAAATGTCTACATCTAAGACCATTTAGTAGAGATCTAATGGTTTCATATTGATTGGTAAATCTACCACTAAAATGTTCAAGAATAGTCAAAATAAGTGTATACATAGCGTCTTCTCTATTTTGAACAAGGGCAAAGCCTAAATTATCAACTCCTTCATTTATTGCCTTAGCATTAATTATTGTTGCTCTTGCATCAGAGGGCATATAATTATCCCACCATCCTCTTAGTTGACCGGTAAATCCTACAATAATCATCTTGCAAATGGTCTTGTCAGTGTTACTAACATTGACGTGTTTATCAACAGGATACTGGGCCCCTATTTGGGTCCAGGTAATCAACAGTTATATCTGTAGAAAAACAAAAAATTAAAATTGATCCTCGGTTAAATATTGTTCAAACGAATGATAAATCATCTGATGTTTCTGATAAGGATATTCCTTCAGTATTCGAGATGGATTTTAATCTTAATGATACTTAATGATGAGTGAACATCAAATTGATTTTAGTCTAGGTTCACTGGCAAGAAAATATATTCAAAATGAATTTTTAAATGAAAAATGGAATCGGTTTAAAACTTGGTTTTTTGACACTTATAGTGAAGAAGAATTAAATAATATTTCTCAAGAGTTTTATGAAACTTGTGCATTACATAATCATATTATGTTCTTTGTGCCTTGGTTTATAACCACTTATTTGCCTTTATTCATCAACGTTCTTGAACGATCTTACAAAGATGAATCAGGTAATATTATTCAATCCATTTATCCGCCTCAAGCTCCGTTTATTTTACCAAATAATACTGGTATTACTTTTACTACTTTTCATAAATTTATTGATAATGAAGTCGCCGCAGTTAGTACAAATGAAATTAATCGTCTTATTTCTCAAAATAATTATTTGGGTCTATATGTTAAAGTAATTGGTGAACATATTTGTTCTCTAGACAAAAAATTAGATAGCCTGTCTAATCTGATTGTTCAAACTAATAATAAGCTGAAATCTGTGAAACAAGTTTCAGAACAGGCTTCTTCGTCAAAACAGCCTGATGTTCATATTCAAAGGCCTCCTGAGATTCAGAATTTTATTCTTAGACCTTTGCACGACCTTGAAACTCTTCTTGATAAAAAGTTTTCACAATTTGGTGCAAGTACGAAATCGATAAGTCTCGCTGAAGATTTGCAGATGAGATGGAAGCCACTTTTGATTTCAAAACTCAAATGGAAATGGAAGTTAATAAACTTCATGGGTATCCAAAAAAGAATAGTGGTAATACTGCTTATGCTAGAAAACCTAGCATGCAAACATATTACTATCCCAGGCCTACTCCTCAAGATGCTTTAATAGAGGAAAGAGATTGGAATCAAACTAACACTTCTTATAGTGAAAGTGAGATTTATGAATGGAATCTCGATGGGTTAACTGATAGGCAGTTGACAATTATGGTTCATAGGATGCTTATGTATGCTACTATCTGCAAAAGTGTTAGTAACACTAACAAGACCATTTGCAAGATTATTATTGCAGGATTTAACGGTCAACTAAGAGGATGGTGGGATAATTATATGCCCTCTAATGCAAGAGCAACAATAATTAATGCTAAGGCAGTAAATGAAGGAGTTGATAATTTAGGCTTTGCCCTTGTTCAAAATAGAGAAGACGCTGTGTATACACTTATTTTGACTATTCTTGAACATTTTAGTGGTAGATTTACCAATCAATATGAAACCATTAGATCTCTACTAAATGGTCTTAGATGTAGACATTTAGGTGAGTTTAGATGGTATAAAGACACTTATTTAAGTCGGGTAATGGAACTTCCCGAAAATGGTTTAGAATTCTGGAAAGCCAAATTTATTGATGGCTTACCTTCTTTATTTGCAGAAAGAGTAAAAAGGACTCTTAGAAATTCACAAGGAATTATTCCCTATGATGATTTTACTTATGGAAAGCTTATTGGGGCTTGTACGCAAGAAGGCATAAATTTGTGCAATGAGTTAAAACTCTCAAGACAGCTTAAAATGGATAAGCTTAGAGAAAAGTCTCAATTAGGAGATTTTTGTACTCAATTTGGTTTACCGGATGCTTCAAAAAGAACCAACCGAGAAACTTCCAAATCAGAATCTCATAGATCTCATCATAAGAAAAGAAGATCTAGAAGAAGGACGAGAGAAGAAAGAGATGAGCGTAGGGCTCATCGTAAATCTCATAGATTTACTAGGAATAGGTCAAGGCGAAATCTTGATAAGATTAAGTGTTATAAATGTGGAAAATTTGGGCATATAGGTCCAAATTGTAAGTTGAAAAAGCTTAAGACTCTAGAACTTGATGATGATATTCAAGAGAAGATTTATAGTTTTCTTTATACTTCTGGCTCTGAATCATATTATAATGATTCTGAAGCAAGTGATGCAACAGAGGATGAGCAACCTGAGCCTTCTAAGGTTCATCAAGATTCGATGATGCTTGCAAATGTCAAGGTGATATTTGTCATTGCGAACATGATGAATTTTACAAGCTGCAATGTCAGTTCGAAGACATGAATATCTTCACTATCACTGTAGACAATGTGATAGAACTTCTAAAAGAAGTTACCGATAATACTCTTCGTGAAAAGATCATTCAATTGGTTGCTAGTAAAACTAGCTCTTCAACTAGTATTCCTAATGATAAAAAGGTTAAAGATTAGTTTAATTATTCTGCTCCTTACTCCTTGTCTGAAGTTCATAATAGACTCTCTTCTAAACAAACCATGATTATTCGTGATACCTCTTTTGATGATTTCAAAGCAGAAATTCAACATTTGTAGGAAGAAATTAAATTTCTTAAACAAAATCATATTATTTGTGATCACCGTCTTACTCAGATTGAGTCTGCTAATAGCAAAGGAAAAAATAAAGTTGATGAATCTATTGCTGAAGAAAATACTTTTGCCAACACTTTGAATATTGATCCGCAACAAAATATATTTTTAGGAATGATGCAAAGTGTTACAGCTCATACATGGTATATTAAATGTACTATATTAATTGATAATGTTTTTTCTATAACTAACATTGCTATGATTGATAGTGGCGCTGATGTGAGTTGCATTCAAGAAGGTCTAGTACCTACTAAATATTTTGAAAAAACGACTCATATGGTTAAATCTGCATCTGGTCATGCATTAGATATAAAGTATGAATTATCTAATACTCGTATTTTCCAAAATAAAGTTTGTATTCCTCACTTCTTTTTCTTAGTAAAAAATCAGTTATACCCTCATATTATTCTAGGAACTCCTTTTATAAATGCAATTTATCCTTTTACTAATATAACTGCTAAAGGATTTTCTGCTACTTACAAAAATCAAGATATTAGTTATACTTTTATTACCGAGCCTACTTCTAGAGATATTAATGCTCTAATTCAAATGAAACAAAAGCATGTTGATTATTTACAACTTGAGATTTTTAGTATGAATATATTCGATACTTTAAAATCTGCTAAAGTACAGGAAAACATTAAACTCATTTCTGAAAAAATGGCCATTGATATTTGTGCTGATCATCCTAGCGCCTTTTGGAATCGGAAGAAGCATATTGTAACTCTTCCATATGAATATGATTTCTCTGAGGAAAATATTTCTACCAAATCACGTCCTTGTCAAATGAATACCGAATTGTTTGAATTCTGCAAAAAGAAAATTGATAATTTATTACAAAAGGGTTTGATCAAGCCATCAAAATCTCCATGGTCGTGCACTGCTTTTTATGTTAATAACGCAGCAGAAAAATAACGAGGTGTATCCAGGTTAGTTATTAATTATAAACCTTTAAATAAATTTTTAAAATGGATTAGATATCCTATTCCAAGTAAAAGGGATTTATTAACCAGATTATATGATGCTATATCTTTTCAAAATTTGATTTAAAATTTGGATATTGGCAAATCCAAATATTTAGAAACTATTCATATAGAACGACATTTAATGTTCCGTTTGGACAGTACGAATATAACGTAATGCCTTTTGGGTTAAAAAATGCTCCCTCAGAATTTCAAAAAATAATGAATGATATTTTTAATCCCTATTTGGATTTCGTCATAGTTTATATTGATGATATTTTGGTATACTCAAAGACTCTTGAAATGCATATTAAGCATTTAGACATTTTTAAGAAAATAGTTATTCAAAATGGTTTGGTCATAACTAAACCTAAAATGAGTCTTTTTCAAACAGAAGTTAGATTTCTGGGTCATTTAATTTGTCAAGGAAAAATTACTCCTATTCAGCGATCTATTGAATTCGCATCGAAATTCCCTGATATTATTACAGATAAGACAGAATTGTAGCGGTTTCTAGGAAGCTTAAACTACATTTCCCCATTCTACAAGAATTTATCTCGAGATTTAGCTCCGTTATATGACAGGCTAAAAAAGGATCATAAGAATCCTTGGACTAATAGTCTCACAGATCTTGTAAAGACTATTAAAGGAAGAGTTAAATTTTTACATTGTTTAACCCTTGGTAATCCTGCTTGGCCAAAGATTGTAGACACGGATGCGTCCAATATTGGGTATGGAGGTATATTTAAACAAATTAATCTGCATGATAAAAATGAATATCTTATTCGATTTCATTCAGGAAAAAATAGAGCGATGCTCAGAAAAAATATACAACGGTAGCTCATGAAATGTTAACTTTCGTTAAGTGCGTATTAAAATTTCAAGCTGATTTATATAACCAAAAATTCTTGATAAAAACTGATGCTCAGTCAGTCAAGTATATGTTTGATAAAGATTTTAAACATGATGCGTCTAAATTAATATTTGCTCGGTGGCAGGCACAATTAGCCCCTTTTGATTTTGAAATTCATTATAAAAAAGGAAGTGATAATTCCCTCCTAGATTTCTTATCAAGAGAATATCTTTCTTCTGATGGGTTTTCTTGACTTCCTACATGATAAAGATTTGGTTACAATTTTGAAAGCAGTTCCTCTTAATAGAGATTTAAAGGAACTTATATTATGGAGAATTATAGACGGAATGGTGATAGATATCGTCAATGATTACATGATTGAACAAGAGCTTTATGAAAGATTTTATTGTAATGAAGTTTATAACCTCTTGAATGATTAAAAATATAATCTCTTGAATGATTAAAACTAAAAACTTGGTTCACCGAGCAAAGGGCTGTCAAGATGCTTTCCTCTGTTCACCGAGCCAAGGCTCCTATAGAAGTATTGCTTCAATATATGATTAGGCAGCCCATGGGTTGGACATTTAAGTACCAACTTCTTAAACCTCAGCCGCGTCTCATGGATAGGTTCACCTTCCACGCGTTTGAAAACTTGGATACTATCCCTAAGCATCATCATCTTCGACGGGGGAAATAATCTCACATTGAATGTTGCTGTCAATTCATCCCAAGAGGTAATAGAATCCCTCGGCAACTTAGATAACCATTTGCTAGCCTCACCCATCAATGAGAATGGGAAGAACTTGAGACGAACTGATTCTTGTGATATGTTCTTGAATGAGAACGGACCATAATCATCTACAAAGTTCCGGATATGCTTATGAGGGTATTCGTGAACCAATCCTTCATATAGACCTTTCAATTGGAGGATCTGTAGCATTGTGCTAGTGACATAGAAAACAAAATTCCTTTCAATTGGAGGTAGACGTATTGCACCAACTCCACCCAATTGGATTGGGGCATTCACATCATTAAGATTCCCAATATCATCTTGGTGGCCCACTTGGCCCCCATTACTCCCATTCACGCTCATATCTTCCTTTGTTCAACACAAGCAATATAAAACAAAAACTAAAGGAAGTCGATTCAACTACAACCAAAAATATCACAATTCAACTTCAATAAAAGAATTTTAAACAACACCACTCCCCGGTAGCGGCGCCATTTAGACTAACGTTTCAAGCATACCTTATCCAATTCTAGGTGCAAATGATTGTTAGTCAGTATAAAACCCAACAAAGAGTTGGGGTCGAACCCACAGGGAGCGGTACGTGTTCAAATTCAGTTATGAAGTACAAAGGTGGTCAAAATAGTTATAGGAATGGAGATTATCGAAAAAGACATCTAAACAAGTCTAAAAGGGTGACAACGAATGTCAGTTGGGGGATTTTGGTTTGTAATTATCAGCTACAACGCAATCAAACAAGAGAAAATAACAATATGGAGTGCAATTCTCGTGATGTGATTGATTATAGGTAAAATTCACTATATGGGTAATTGAAACTACTAATAGATTGCTAAATATCAGTGGGTAGGCTGGACTATGATTGAAATAGTTTTCTCTTGAACAACTATCACGTTTCAAGTGATTTCTGTCAACATCAACAAGCTTAACAAATAAGAACAGCCCACAACCTTAATACATCCTCTCTATCGAGTAAGATGGGTAGGATTAGGTTTAGGATTCACTCTCTCGAGCTGAGCCAATATAAACCCAATACCTACAAACCATTAATCAAAATATTTGGTTAAAAAACTTCTCTCTCAAGCAAGCTAAGAACTCAAAGTTAAAACTGCATTTGCAACTACAATTCATAGATTAAAACACATCTAATGATTAACCCACTTTAATATAGCATTTAAATTAGTAATTAACAATACCCATAAGCTAATTCCACACATAATCATATAATCACATAATCACACCCCAGGAATTGGGGTTTTAGCCACACATCATAAAAATAGAAAAACGATTACCAAATACATTCGCTATGATCTGGGTAAATGTTCCCAAGTCTTTACAATGGTCCAAATTGATGAAATTTAGAAACCCACTTGCAAATCCTCAAAATTAAGCTTCAAAATCCTCAAAGTCTATGATAAAAACTACAAACTAAGAGAAAACATTAACTCTAGAATGGGAACTCCAAAATCTGGGAGAGAACTCCCCAAAATCCCTTTTAAAATTCAATTTATAGTTTCCCAAAATTTAGCCTGAAAGTCTAGTCGGTGGTTTAAGTCTGGCTCGTCGAGTGGTTCGGCGATCCGCCCTTTGCTTCCTTCTATCGCCATTTTGCATTGGTCATCAACCTCTCAGGTCCTGTATTTTTGGGCAATCAAACTTGTTGTCGCAGAATCGATCGGTGATTTGCCGAATGCTCACTTCTGTCGCCAACTTGGTTTCTTCCCAAAGACTGGCACACTAGAACATTAAGCGATTTGAAGAGCCACTCGGTGAGACGCCGAGTGGTCATGGCGATCACCAGGATTTACTTTTATCCACTTCTTCAGCTTGTTTTGCTCCTTTTTTCCTAATAGCATCCTTGCCTTGCTCCTTAGCTCATATACCTGAATATCAATGCTTTAACATCAATTTATAGCATACATTAGGAATTTGAGGACACTAAAACTGTCAAAACAAAGCCCTAAATAAGCTCAAATCTTGGACTCATCAGGGTGCTCACCAACTTGTGACCCTAAAAACTCAGGCGGATTCATCCTAACAAAATCTCGGTCCCTAGCTGTCACTGATCCACGAGTAGTGTTAGTAGGAATTGAAACCTGCTGATTCTTCGGGTTGGTCATACTTTGAGCCAAAAGTTTAATTGCATTCTGAAACACTGTGTTCAAAACCTTATGGTATGGGACTGGAGGATTTATGTTAGCGTTGCGTGCAATAGCATTCCTTGCGTAAGCTCTATAAGGAGGCATGATCTGAAACACATAATGAGGAATTAAAAACGAGAAGTTGGATTATACCTCACGCACGATAAGTTTAGCAAAGAAAGTGAAGTTTTCCTAAAACACTTCGCAACCTCCCTCTCATTAGATGTGGTGCACTTCACACTCATGAAAAGGGCTCTGCTTAGTGCAGCTTTTCAGACATCCTAGGAATCTTAAAAATAATGCTCTGATACCAAGTTTGTCATTCCCCGAGCTACCCCCTTGGCGTAAACACGGGACCTAGGATCACGAGTGACCCCAAGCTAACCTATAGCTGGCATATCATAAGCATACATAAACAACTGAACAAAAGATACTATGAGGAAGCTAAAACATGAGATAAACTAAATAATAGGGAATATCTAAAATAGGTTTGATTATATAAATATTGAATAAGAGTTAATGATACTGGACTATAACTCAAAATACTAAAGCCGAATCTGTATATGTTTGAAATAAGCCTCTAACTGACTAGAGATATTGGTACATTCCCCCAGCTAACTTTAGTAAAACCTGAAACTAAAATGAAAGACTAAAATAGAAAACATGTTTATTATTCTCGAAGTATGAGGACTCACCACTCATACTACTAAATACAGATCAGGAACCGATCTACACGTGATCTGAATGCTGAGGACTTGAACCTACATCACGAAAAGATGTAGAGTTGAGTATGCGTCAGTACTTGAAAGGTACTGAGCATGCAGGATAGGATAAAGCTGAACAACCATATAACTGAGCAATGATATAATCTGGACATGATGAAGATACTGAAATAAAGTGAATATTAATTAAACTGAATATTAATTAAAATGAATGTCATGACCTAATACATTACATGTTGAAACTGAATACTAAAATATAGCTAGAAACCTGGTCAACTTGTAACACCCCTAAAACTAGTAGGCTAAACTCAGCTACATTTGAGGGTTAGAGTCATGGAGGTGACCTAGGGCCAAGGGAAAAGGGGCAAGGGCCAAGGCTGCCCAGTCCTTGCAAAGGCACTGCCCCAACACCAAGAGGGCCTTCACAACCAAAGGTGGTCACCATGAGTCGTGGTGCCACTCGTGAAGCTGGAAGTAGTAGCCTCCTTAAGGCTTCCCCAAATTGGCTACTCTACACGAGCCACTTCAAGGCTTGTGAAGCGTTAGACTGCTTGTGGGAGTGGCCTTGTTCATACCTTGGTGGTGTGAGCATGGTGAGAAAGTTGCAAGCCACTGCCTCAAGGCCCACGAGAGGGACCACAGCTCGTGGCTTGAACCACGGCTCGTGCAGCCTCTCGTGAAGGTGCCTTGGGCTTGTGGGCTAAAGGAACTTGTTTCCTTGCCACTTCCTCAAGTCCATGAAGAGTACCATGGCTCATGGTCATGAACACGGCTGGTGGAGCCCTATGTGGTCCCTGGCAACTCATTTAAGTGAGGGTTATTTTGGGAAATTCCGGTTTTAGTCCAATCAAAGTGAAGTCGTTTTGGGTAATTTTAGGGTCACTATATAAGTCATTTTAAGTCAAATTCACCTAAAATAAGTCATATTTTCCAAACACCCAAATATTTCCCAAAGTTCATCTCCTCTCCAAAAATTCTCTCTCCAGAACAAGAAGAAGAAGGAAGTTGCGGCTAGGGTTCAAGGAACAAGGTTTTCTACTCAATTTCATTGGATTCAATTGCTAATGTATAGTAGTCCTTCATCCATGGATAATTTTCATCCATGGAGTCCCTTCAAAACCCCAATTTCAAAGATAGAAATTCCCCAAAAGCTAGAGTTTGTCTCCAAGCCATGGGTTCCTTTCAAAAATGATTTTAATGTTTGAATTATTTTATCTTATTATTTAATTAATCATTTATGATGGTTTTTATGTGAGAAAATGATCAAAATGGTCCTTGATATATTGGGGTTGCTTTATTTTGATCCTTAATATATTCTAAGTGATTGAAATAGTCCTTAATGTATGACAAGATGTGTTCAATTTAGTCTTTTACCCTAAACTTAACAATTTACCCCCAAAAACTGTTAAATATAACTGTGGGCCCCACATAACTTATAAAATCCACAATTTTTACCATCTTTATTAGCTTAAAGAAAGAGTTTCATGAATTCTAAAACACCATTTTCTCTAACATCTAACCACACAATTACAAAATAATTATTATAAAAAGGTTAAATGAAATGGATCGTCAAGAATTTGAGCTAATAAAGCTGGTAAAAATTGTGAATTTTGTAAGTTATATGGGCCCCACAGTTATATTTAGCAGTTTTTGGGGGTAAATTGTTAAGTTTTAGGGTAAAAGACTAAATTGAACACATTTTGTCATACATGAAGGACTATTTCAATCACCTAGAATATATTAAGGACCAAAAATAAATCAACCCCAATACATCAAGAACCATTTTGATCATTTTGTCTCCACCAAGAACCCATGAAACCCCCATATTACTCAATTATGATCTTGTTATGTTGGTTTGTTGATTATAGAAGAATGATATGAGATTATGTTTGTGATAGTTGGGTTACTTGAATTATGTTACTATCCATGTCTAATGTAGTAATTCTAGATGTGTTGATGGAATATGATCTTTGATCCTTGAAGGGAAAAGTATGAGAATTATGCATGATTTATGAAGTTTAGTGTATGCTTTAAGAACACTTTGAGAGTTAAGTGAATATGATTATGATCTAGTTGTTGTGTTGTTGAGAGGTTATTCTCATATACACACCTATGTATGATTATGATATGATATGAAAGGTTTTCTCACAATATGATGATTCTAAGGTTGAAAGGCTATTCTCACCTATTGAATCTATGAGCTATAGTTTGAATTATGTTGGATATAGTGTCAAGACATTCTTCCATAAATATGAACTTAATTCAATACTTATTATGTAATACGTGGGAATTAATCTTTAGCAACAAGTGGATATGAATATGAGATGGAAGTTTGTACGATAGTTGATTCCGGCTTCCCAATGAAATTCTTTACACTAGTTGAGTCCAGATTTCCAAATGGGTTCCTTCTACCTTAGTTGAGTCCGGGTTCCTGAAGGATGTATCTCATGAGATGGAAACCTTCTACCATAGTTGAGTCCGGGTTTCTAGTAGCAATCTCCATATCCCATAAACTATGTGCCCTCATAGGTATTTATCTAGTGGATTAACCTAAGCTAAGAGTATGGTTCTACATTAGGCAAGTAGGACAGCCCCTTTTCGGTGTGGGGTAGACACTGGATTCCATGGTAAACTCATGTGATCTATGTCGATTAAGGCTTATTCCCTATTATGATAGTATGAACAACAATATGAATTATGAACTATAGTTACTCAAGAAGGTTTACTTCGTATGGTGAGATTATGGGATCTTATTCATGCATTGCACAAGTATGCTTTGACGGTATATATGATATGTTCCTCTTATGGTATGATTATCTATGAGTTAATTATGCTTATGACTTATGTTTTTTCCATTATCTTCAAAATGATGCTTTAACTTAGTAAATTGCATGCATTCAACTAAAATGTCCCTGTTAGCATGTTTTCATGATTTTATGTATGGCTATAATACTTAGTGCATTTTTTTACTAACCCATATTTTCCCACATTTTCCCCAAATGTAGGGTCCGGTTCTCAAGGTAGTCATCATTGTCGCTAGAGCTTGGATTTTCTCATTTCTCCTTGCTTGTTGGTGAGTCCTTATGATTCGAGGAAGGATGTTATCTTTGTAGTTTCTTTTGTTGTATTTCATTTTTGGATTATGTTGTATGGGTTGTGGCCCTATTTGATTTAAGCAGCGTAATACATGGCTAAATTGAGACAAGTCTAGACTTCCACTTTCTTTTTTAAAAAATTGGACTTGAAATGCATTTTTACTGTTACTATTCTAATGCTTTATGTTATGATATGCTAAGTGGCTTACACGGTGCCTTTCGGGGTTCTATGTGCCTTATTACATCTAGGGGGTACCCCTGAGTCATGACAAACTTAGTATCAGAGCACGAGGTTTAAAATGATTCTAGGATTATGTCTCATAAGCCATGTCTAGTAGAGTCTTGTTCATGAGTGTGAAGCACGTCACACTTATGAATAAGAGGCTACAAGATTATTAGGAAGCTACACTTATTTCATTACTCTTAAGTCGTGCCTTATAGTTTAACTCTACAAATTCCCTCTCATAATCCTTCTCTTGTGTCTTGAGGATGGAAGAAGATAATGTGAATCAGGGATATCCTTCTCAAGCTAACCAAGTTCAGGTTGATCCTTTGGTTGAGAATGTGACCCATGCAGAGTTTAGGTCCACTATCCAAATGTTGGCTCAAGTTGTGATGGCTCAAGCCAATAGAAAATTTTTAGCTTCAGTGAGTCCTAATGTGAATTTGGCTGCTTCTAGGGTTAGGGATTTAGCTAGAATGAACCCTCTTGAATTTCATGGCTCTAAAGTGGAACAGGATCCCCAAAGGTTTATCGATGAGGTTTACAAAGTTCTTGCTATTATGGGAGTGTCTTCAGAAGAGAAGGCAGAGTTAGCCTCTTACCAACTAAAGGATGTTGCTCAAGTATGGTATGATCAGTGGAACGGTGGTAGACCCATAGGAGAGGCCCCGGTAGGATGGGAATTGTTCAAATAGGCATTTCTTGATAGATTCTTTCCCCGGGAGTTGAGGGAAGCTAAGGTGGAAGAGTTCATTAACATTCATCAAGGAAGTATGAGCGTGAAAGAGTATTCCCTAAAATTCCCTTAATTGTCCAAGTATGCTTCAAATATGGTGGCGAATTCGAGGGATAAGATGAGTAGGTTTTTGACAGGTGTGTCTTACTTTGTTGAAGAAGAATGTTGTGCGACAATTCCCCATCATTACATGGATATCTTAAGGCTTATGGTGTACGCCTAACAAATTGAGGAGTCAAAACTCAAGAAAAAGAATACAGAGGTGAAAAGAGCTAGAACCGGTGATAGGAACTTCTCCAATGCTAGGTCCAATGGACAAGGACGACCAAGGTTTAGACAAAGGTTTTCCAACCAAGTCTCCTCTAGTGCTCCAAGGGTCAACAAGTATAGGGTTTCCAACCCTAAACCTCGAGGAGGTGATAGTGGTGGTTCTTATGTGGCTAGGCCTAATTGTGCAAAATGTGGTAGAAAGCAGGTAAGTGCCTAGTTGGCACTGATGGGTGTTTTAGTTGTGGGAATATTGGCCACAAGATGAGAGATTGTCCTATGCTAAAGGTTAATGGAAGGGAAGATAAGCAATCTCCTCCAAGCGGTTCAAACTCCAATGCCCAAAAGCAAAACAACTTTTATGCTCTTCAATCTCGAGGCGACCAAGAGAGCTCTCCGGATGTGGTGACGAGTATGTTAAAAGTCTTTCTTATTGATGTGTATGCCTTGTTAGATCCTAGTGCTACTTTGTCCTTTGTGACACCTTTTGTGGCCACGAAGTTTGATATACTCCTCGTAGTGGTAGTAGAACCTTTTTCGGTCTCTACTCCGGTTGGTGATTCGGTGGTGGATAAAAAAGTCTATAGGGAATGTCCCGTTTCCTTATCCCATAGAGTTACTTTGGTGGATTCGGTAGAGTTATACATGTTAAACTTTGATGTGATTTTGGGCACGGATTGGTTGCATGCATGTTACGCCTCTATCGATTATAGGACTCGGGTGGTTAGGTTCCAATTTCCAAATGATCTTATCTTAGAATGGAAGGGAGGAAATTCTATGCCTAAAGGTCAATTTATCTCTTGCCTTAAAGCTAGGAAGATGATCTTCAAAGGATTTATTTACCATCTTGTTAGGGTGAAGGATGTTGAATCTGAAACTCTGTCTCTAGAGTTAGTTTCGGTAGTGAATGAGTTTCCAAAAGTCTTTCTCGATGATTTACCCGGTATTCTTCCCGAGTGGGAAATAGATTTTGGTATTAACCTTTTACTGGATACGCAATCTATCTCCATTCCTCCTTATATAATGGCTCCAGCAAAGTTAAAAGAGTTGAAAGAGCAATTAAAAGATTTGCTAGATAAGGGTTTTATCCGACCGAGTATCTCTCCATTGGGTGCTCCCATGTTGTTTGTTAGAAAGAACGATGTGTCTCTTATAATGTGCATCAATTATCGTCTATTGAACAAAGTGACCATCAAGAATAAGTATCCTCTCCCAAGGATAGATGAATTGTTTGACCAACTTCAAGGGGCTACCTATTTCTCTAAGATTGATCTTCGTTCGGGTTATCACCAATTGAGGGTGAGAGGTGATAATTTTCCAAAGACGGCCTTTAGAACCCGGTATGGTCACTATGAACTGTGGTTATGTCATTTGGGTTGACTAATGCTCCGATGGCATTTATGGATTTGATGAATAGAGTTTTTAGGCAATACCTAGACATGTTTGTGATTGTGTTTATCGATGATATTTTGATCTATTCAAGGAATGAGAATGAACATATAGACCATTTGAGAATTGTATTTTAAGTTCTTTAGGACCAACAACTTTTTGCAAAGTTTAGCAAGTGTGAATTTTTGTTAAGGTTCGTAGCTTTCCTTAGTCATATTGCGTCAAGTGAAGGTATTGAGGTAGATCCGAAAAAGACGGATGCAGTAAAGAGTTGGCCTAGATCTCTAACTCCTTCCGACATTAGAACATTTTTGGGTTTGGCCGGTTACTATAGGATATTTATTGAGGGGTTTTCTTCTATTGCTTCTCCGTTGACTGCTTTGACTCAAAAAAAGCTAAGTTTTTGTGGTCAGAAGCTTGTGAGAAAAGTTTCCAAAAGTCGATGGATAGACTTACTTCCTCTCCGGTGTTGACCTTACCGAAGGGTACATATGGCTTTGTGGTGTATTGTGATGCCTCTAGAATGGGGTTGGGATGTGTGCTTATGCCAAACGGTAAAGTGAATGCATATGCTTCAAGGCAACTTACATTTCATGAGAAGAATTATCCGACCCATGATCTCTAATTAGCAGCGGTTGTGTTTACCTTGAAAATATGGAGACATTATTTGTATTGGGTCCATGAGGATGTTTTCACCGATCACAAGAGCCTTCAATATGTTTTTAGTCAAAAGGACTTGAATCTTTGACAAACAAGGTAGTTAGAACTTTTGAAGGACTATGACATGAGTGTCCTTTACCACCCCGACAAAGCTAATGTTGTAGCAGATGCACTTATTAGATTGTCTATGGGTAGTGTACCTCATGTAGAGGATGAGAAGAAAGAATTGGTTCGTGATGTGCATAGGTTGGCTCGGTTATGTGTTCAACTAGTGGATTCCACCAAGGGTGGTGTCATGGTCCATAATGGTTCCGAATTGTTCTTTGTGATGGATGTGAAGTCTAAACAAGACCTTGATACTATATTAGTTGAGTTAAAAGAGTCGGTACTCAAGAAGTCTGTTGACGCCTTCTCCCAAGGTGGAGATGGGGTGCTTAGGTACCAAGGTCGGTTATGTGTTCCGGAAGTTGATGGTTTGAGGGAACAAATTCTAGAGGAAGCTCATAATTCTTGGTATTCTATTCATCCGCGAGCCACCAAGATGTATCGTGATCTACAGGAAGTCTATTGGTGGAATGGTATGAAGAGAGATATTGCGGGATTTGTAGCCAAATGTCCTAATTGTCAATAAGTTAAGGTTGAGCATCAAAGGCCGGGAGGCTTGTCCCAAAATATAGGTAGTCCTACTTGGAAGTGGGAAGATGTGAATATGGACTTTATTGTGGGTTTGCCTCGCACCCGAAGGCAACATGATTCTATTTGGGGCATTATAGAGCGGATGACAAAATCAGCCCACTTTATTACCGTCAAAGATTCTTTTTCGGTGGAAAAATATGCCAAATTGTATATATTATAGATTGTGAAGTTGCATGGGGTTCCTTTATCTATTATTTCGTATCGGGGTACTCAATTTACTTCAAACTTTTGGAAGTCATTCCATAAAGGGCTTGGTACTAAGGTTAAGCTTAGCACGACTTTTCATCCCCAAATCGATAGGCAAGCTGATCGTACCATCCAAACATTAGAAGATATGTTTAGGGCATGTCTTATAGACTTCAAGGGTAATTGGGATGACCATTTGCCATTAATAGAGTTTGCCTACAATAATAGCTATCACTCAAGTATCAGTATGGCTCCTTTTGAAGCTTTGTATGGTAGGAAATGTAGGTCTCCAGTTTGTTTGTTTGAAGTGGGTGAAGATGCTTTGATACGCCCCAAGTTAGTTTATGAAGCCATTGAGAAAGTTTGGCTTATTAGAGAGAGGTTGAGGACGGCTCAAAGTAGACAAAAGTCTTATAATGATGTGAGACGGAAGGATCTAGAATTTGAAGTTAATGATTGGGTCTATTTCAAAATCTCACCGATGAAGGGTGTGATGAGATTTGGAAAAAAAGGGAAACTTAGTCCCCAGTATGTAGGCCCATATCGAATTTTGAAGTGTATTGGGAATCTTTCCTATTAGTTGGATTTGCCAAATGAGTTTGCCCCGGTTCATCTGGTATTTCATGTTTTCATGCTTAAGAAGTGTATTGGAGATACGGCATCCATTATTCCCCTATAAGGGTTGGGTGTTGATAAAAGTCTTTCATATGAATAGGTTCCGGTAGAGATCCTATACCAGCAAGTCAAGAGATTAAGAAACAAGGAGATAACTTCTGTAAAGGTTTTATGGAGAAATCATTTAGTTTAGGGTCCTACTTGGGAAGCCGAGGCTGATATGAAGTCCCGATATCCTCATCTCTTTCCTTCTACTCCTAGTCAAGCTTGAGGTAAGTAGATCCTCTTGAGTTTTAGTATTTTGGAGTCATGTGTGTTATATGTGTTTTTCCATGATTTCCTTATGTTATCCATTTTCTTGAGAAATTCATGTTTATTAAGAAAATGAATTTTCATGATTTA
Source organism: Solanum gracilifrons (assembly GCA_029582605.1). Classification (NCBI taxonomy): domain Eukaryota; kingdom Viridiplantae; phylum Streptophyta; class Magnoliopsida; order Solanales; family Solanaceae; genus Solanum; species Solanum gracilifrons. The sequence goes on along the minus strand of JAJOOH010000443.1, from coordinate 68,243 downwards.
TGTTCCTCATGATGTTGTGCATTTAGTATGAGTTGCCTATTTTACTTTATGAGATGAGTTGATGAACATCCTTTAGTATGCTTTTGAGAGTAATTTCATATTGGCTCCATGAAATTGTGTTGAGCATGCTTTTAGTTGGAGAAGGTAGTTCCTCCTATGAATATGAGAAATGTTGAGTTTCATGCATAATGGGTTGTTAGATGTAGTTCCTACTACCTTGTGTAGCATTAAATATGTTTGAGTTAGAGTTGATGTTTCCTCCTTTGAAGTGTGCATTATTTTGATGTTTCATGCATGATGGGCTGCTAGTCTTGAGTCTTTACTTCCGTAAGGTGTCTAGATCATCATTCGAGGACGAATGTTCCCAAGAGGAAGTTATTGTAGAACCCCGGAAACTAGTAGGCTAAACTAGAGCTACTTTAAGGGTAAGAGTCATGGAGGTGGCCTAGGGCCAAGGGTAAAGGGGCAAGGTCCAAGGCTGCCCAAGCCTTGCCAAGGCACTACCCCAAGACCATGAGGGCCTTCACGACCAGTGGTGGTCACCACGAGTCATGGTGCCACTCGTGATGGTGGAGGCAGTGGCCTCCTTAAGGCTGCCCCAAATTAGCTCCTCCACACGAGCCACTTCACAACTCGTGAAGCCTTAGACGGCTCGTGGGAGTGGCCTTGGTCATAGTCTCAAGGCTTACGAGAGGGACCACGGCTCATGGCTTGAACTACGGCTCGTGGAGCTCCTCGTGAAGGTGTCGTGGGCTTGTCGGCTAAAGGCACTTGTTGCCTTGACACTGCCTCAAGTCCACGAAGGGGATCACGGCTCATGGAGCCCCACGTGGTCCTTGGCAGCTCACTTTAAGTGAGGGTTCTTTTAGGAAATTCTGGTTTTACTCCAATCAAAGTGAAATCGTTTTGGGTAAGTTTAGGGTCACAATATAAGTCATTTTTAAGTCAAATTCACCTAAAATAAGTCATATTTTCCAAACACCCAAATATTTCCCAAGGTTCATCTCCTCTCCAAAAATTCTCCCTCTAGAACTTCCAGAAGAAGGAAGTTGGGGCTAAGGTTCAAGGATCAATGTTTTCTACTGAATTTCTTTGGATTCCATTGCTAAGGTATAGTATTCCTTCATCAATGGAGTACCTTCAAAACCCCAATTTCAAAGAAAGAAATTCCCTAAAAGCTAGGATTTGTCTCCAAGCCATGGGTTCCTTTCAAATACGATTCTAATGCTTGAATTAGTTTACATTATGATTGAATTGATGATTTATGATGGTTTTTATGTTGAAAATCCTCCAAGAATGAATGAAACTGCCATATTACCTAATTATGATCTTATGATATAGGTTTGTTGATTATAGAATAATGATATGAGTTTATGCTTGTGATAGTTGGGTTACTTGAATTATGTTATTATCCATGTCTAATGTAGTAATTCTATATGTGTTGATGGAATATGATCTTTGATCCTTGAAGGGTGAAGTCTAAGAATTATGCATGATTTATGAAGTTTAGTATATGCTTTAAGAACACTTTGAGAGTAAAGTGAATATGATTATGATCTAGTTGTTGTGTTGTTGAAAGGTTATTCTCATATACACACCTATGTATGATTATGATATGATGTGAAAGGGTTTCTCACAATATGATGATTCTAAGGTTGAAAGGCTATTCTCACCTATTGAATCTATGAGCTATAGTATGAATTATGTTGGATTGAGTGTCAGACATTCTTCCATAAATATGAACTTAAATCAAGACTTAATATGTAATCTGTGGGAATTAATGCTTAGCACCAAGTGGATATGAATATGAGATGGAAGTTTATACGATAGTTGGGTCCGACTTCCTAATGAAAGCTTTTACACTAGTTGAGTCCGGCTATTCAAATGGGTTCCTTCTACCTTAGTTGAGTCCGGGTTCCCAAAGTATGTATCTCATGAGATGGAAACCTTCTACTATATTTGAGTCCGGGTTTCTAGTAGCAATCTCCTTATCCCACAAACTATGTGCCCTCATAGGTATTTAGCTAGTAAATCCACCTAAACTGAGGGTATGGTTCATCCTTACGCAAGTAGGATAACCCCTTTTCGGTGTGGGTAGACACCGGATTCGATGGTAAGCTAACATGGTCTATGTCGGTGAAGTCTTATTCCCCATTATGATAGTATGAACAAGAAGATCAATTATGAACTATAGTTACTGAAGAAGCTTTACTTAGTATGGGTGAGATTATGGGATCTTATTCATGCATTGCACAAGTATGCTTTTATGGTTTATATGCTATGTTTGTCTTATGGTATGATGATCTATGAGTTAATTATGCTTATGACTTATGTTTTTTCCATTATCTTCAAAATGATGGTTTAACTTAGTAAATTGCATGCATTCAACTAAAATGTCCCTTTTAGCATGTTTTCATGATTTTATGCATGGCTATCATACTTTGTGCATTGTTTTACTAACTCATATTTTTCTACATTTTCCCCAAGTGTAGTGTTCGGTTCTCAAGGTGGTCATTATTGTGTCTAGAGCTTTGATTTGCTCATTTATCCTTGTTTGTTGGTGAGTCCTCATGATTCGAGGATAGATGTTATCTTTGTAATTCCTTTTCTTGTATTTTATTTTCAAATTATGTTGTATGGGCTGTGACCCTATTTGATTTAAGTATTGTAATAGATGGCTAAATTGAGACAAGTCTAGACTTTTGCTTTCTTTTATGAAAAAAAAATTGGACCTGAAATGCATTTTTACTCTTATTGTTCTAATGCTTTATGTTATGATATGTTAAGTGGGTTACATGGTGCCTTTCGGGGTTCTATGTGCCTTGTTACATCTAGCGGGTACCCTGAATCATGACACAAGTGCACTAGAGTTTGACTATAATACTAACCGACATAAAACCACTTGAGCTAAACGCGGAGTCCGATGTATACGCCCCATCAAGAGGACTCAATATACTTTTCCAGGGGTATAAAGGCATGAATGGTGTGATCACTAAAATATGATGTCCACAGAGGGGACTTATTAACCTACAGGGGCATGTAGTTTTGGGACTATGAGGGTAACTTAACCCTAGTCCAACTTAATGTTAAGCCTACTCACAAATGTAAATGCGGACAATACGACATAACTAAAATATACTAGATAGCTCAATATTCTGACATGCTAACTTAAAATGCAACATTTAAGTATTGATAATGGAATTTGAGATCTGAGGCATGTATATCTCTATATATGTCCTAGCTAGTGTAATTCATGAACTGAACAAATCTACACAACTAGGGTTCTGAGTTTCATGCAAGAAGCTAAGATACATTGTTACGAAAACATGATATTCTGAGTAAGAGCACTACAACATCTTAATAACAACAATTCTCTAAAGTTCAAGAAACCCTATGTATAAACACTACGAAGGGAATCAAGAATCAGATTGAATTCTAGGGACCTAATGGGTGAAAGAAACTCACTAGTGAAATCCCAAATACCTGGTGACGAATTTCACGGAGAAATCTTTTGGTTTCGGGGCTGGAAGTGGAGAAAATTTGTTGCATTCTTGGAAGGGTTGGGTCACCTCTTTTCTCCTCCTTTAGTCTAAGTTTGATGAATTCTAGTGAATGAATCGCTTAGGGTAAGTTCTGACTAAGTCACTAGGGTAAAACTGACCAAAATGACATAGTTTGGGGATTAAATGACGTAGTTTAGGTGTCCAACACATAGGGGAAGAGACCAAAACAACAGTAACTTAAAAGTTGTCGGGGCCTGACCGACGGACCGTGGATGGACCTATGGTCTGTCATGTCATCTCGTCATTTGGCTGTCAGAGAGAGGTGTTGTGGCCCACGATCCACAAACCTGGACCACAGACCGTGGTCCTATCTCCTTAGGTCCGATCGTTGGCCGAGGTTTTTGGGAGATTTCTAGTTGGCCAGCCCCAGACCCTTCCTACGGTCCGTGTTTCAGACCACGGGTCGTGGGTGGGTCTTGTTGGTGGCACCTGCAAGTTCTGAAGTTCTACATTTTTGGTCATTTTTTAATACGGGGTGTTACAACATGTATGCAAGGGTAAGCTTCAAAACACTTTACTACCAAGAGGAAAGGAGTGAAAGTCATCTAATATGGCTAAATATCATTTAGATATATCTAACTTGCTCGGAGCATATAAGATTAACAATAAATCGTTATTTGTACATAATTTGAGTTAGGGTTAAAGGTTATGTGGAATACAATCCTAGTCTCGCTAAATCAACTATTACATCTTGGAAGTATTGTTTACCATTGTAACCTTTAAACTTTAACCAAAATTGGTTACTAGAATCCAAAACAACCCAATCTTTACTTTTTGCAATTCACTTCCTTTGGAAATATTAACTGCTACTAAATCTATGTGTCAGGATCGACCTAACACCCATTGAGTTCTATATTTGACTTCGACCGGTTATAATTCTTAATGAGGTGTAAGTTTGGACGTATCAAATTCTGGTGCCGCTTCTGGGGAATTTTAGTTCAGAAATACGCTATTAGCAATTACTTAAGTTGTTGTTGTATTTCCTAATTTTTTTTGTTTTTGTCTATGTCATCTAAAGGTGAGAAAATATTGCATGCCAAACACCATAAGTAAGGGAGCACCTTTGATTTCTTACGACTATGAGTTAAGAAAAATAATCAGGAAATTGATACACGCACAGGAAGTTGAAGCTTAGAGACAAAGGCTGAGAAAAGATGTTGAGACCCTAGCTATAGGTTCTTAGAACAATGATAATGATCCAAATAGAGTTTATGAGGAGAATGAAAGGGTAGAAGAGATATCCCCCCCTTCATCACCAACCACTAGCTCAAAGAGGTTGAGTACACCAACTGACATTTAAGAAAGATGATTTAAAGCTAAATGGAGCTAGGGCCACTAGAGCAATAGTGCACCCAACATTGCCAGCAGGTGTGAAATTTACCATCACCAGCACCACGATTCAACTGTTAAATCTGAAAGGGTTGATCAAAGGAATTACTGGTGAGGACGTGAATCCACACTTGATGAATTTCTTTGCAACTTGCAAGTCGGCTGAGATTCTTGGAGTCAGCCAAACTGCAATGAGGCTGAAAATTTTCCCTTTGTGTCTAACTTGGGAGGCAACAAACTGAATAAGTTCCCACATCACCCAATCAGAGGTAGATCTGAGGGAAGCTTTCATGGAGAGGTGTTTCCTAGAAGCAAAGAGTTGTAAATGAAGGATGAGATAGGTGCTCACAAGAAGCTACCAGGTGAGGTAATACATGATACATGGTGGAGGTTTACCCAAAAGATGAAGAGATTCCCAAATCATGGCCTCACCGAAAGGTATTTGAAACAACAGTTCTACAGGTCATTAAAACTTTGTGGTCAACCCAGTTGTGGATGCAGTGTATGGTGGTTCATCCATGAGAAAAATGTTTCCTGAGATCATGGTTATCATGGATGAGGTATCAAATAACAACGGAGCCTGGCACACAGGACTTGCAGATGTTGAAGATGTTGCATTCACTTTTGAACTCTCAGCTGAGCAAAGAAAGAGGGAGGAAGGAAGGGACCAAGACATGGCCCACATGAAAACCCAAATGGACCTCATCACCAAACATCTCACTATTAGTCAAGAAAAGGTAATTGTAGTAGGTGCAGCGAATAGGTATGAGGAGCAGGATGTTAACTTTTATGAGGAAGCAAAGTATTTGAACAACAAAAGGATTTCTAAAAATATAACTCAGGAAACCAGGGTTATAATTTTTGAAATCAAGGTAGGAACTATTATCTAGATGGTTAATATGAAAGACCAGGAAGTAGAGAAAAAGAGAACTGGCAAAACAAGGAGGGCTACAAAAATTACTGCAATGGTGTATATGTACCTCGAAGTAAGATAAATCAAACATGAAGTGGTTCAGGCAGTTCCAAGATGAAATATATATTAGCAAAAGTTCTATAGAGAGTGGAATCTACAGATGTGAGAGTCAAAGAGTTGAAAAATGAATTTTCTAGCATGAGTCAACTTGTAGACTCACACTCTACTTCTATTAATGCATTTGGAGCAACAGATGGGGAAACTGTCGGCCTCACTTAACCAAAGAATGAATGGGACATTGCCTAGTGATATCTTTTTTAACCCAAAGAAATATGGGCACTGCTTTGCTATCACCACGAGAAGTGGTAAATCACTACAAAAATTCAGACTTGCAAGCATTGAGCAGGAAGATAGCATAGAACGGGATGAAGAAGAAGAGGTAAATACAGAAGTTGTGGATAATTTAGAGATATCTAGAAGTGTAGAGAGAGTGTGAAGAGTTGAAGAAAAGTCACACAGAACTAAAGAATTTACAGTAGAGGTGTCCCTACCATTACAACAGATTCCCAGACCTCCTTATCCATTCCCTCAGAGGCTCGTGAAGAATGCCAAGGATGGAAAATTCTTGAAATTCATTTCCATGCTTTGGCAACTATCGGTAAACATTCTACTAGTAGAGGCTTTGTAAATGATGTCAGGTTATGCAAAGTTAATGAAGGACTTATTAACAAAGAAGAGGGCGGCAGGATTTGAACCAGCATATAATTTCACTATTTTAGTGCTATTGCTACAAGGTTCTTGGTGCAAAAGAAAGAGGACCCAGATGCATTTACTATACCATGCACCATTTGTTCATTCGAGTTCGCAAAAGCTCTGTGTTACCTAGGAGCCATTATTAATCTCATGCCATTGGTTGTATAAAAACAATTGGGTTTGGGTTCTCTAAAACCTACTTCTATGAGATTTTTTATGGCAGTTAGATCAATGAAGATCTAGTAGGCATTCTATGTGATGAAATGGTCAAAGTAGAAAGTATCATCTTTCCAGGTGATTTTGTAATTCTAGATTTTGATGTGTATTTCGAAGTTCTTATAATTTTTGGAAGGCAATTTTTGCCCACTAGTAGAGCTTTGGTTGATGTGGAGAGTGGGAGCTAAAATTTTGGCAAAATAATGAAGAGGTCAAATTAAAGTGTGAAAGTCGATGAAACAACCACAAGAGTATGGTGTCTTCGATTGATATAGTTGAATAACAGATCGCTGAAGCATCTACAGAGGAAAGATTTAATGTAGAGACACTGAATGCAGTAAGAATGAACTTTGATGAGGTCATTCTAGACTATTATGTGGAAACTCTAAATGCACTGCAAGGCATGGGATCACAATCATATTCTCCTAGAAAGTTAGACTTGCATTTGAAGAACATGCCAAACCCTCCAACAAAACAATCTATTGAGACACCACTTGTGCTTGAATTGAAGTAGCTGCTTGGTCATATGAGGTATGTCTTTCTAGGTTAAAATAACACTTTTCTAGTTATTGTGGCTGCAGATCTTAATGTTAATCAAGTGCAAGCATTGGTGAAGGTGTTGAAAAGGTCCAAGAAAGTAATTTGTTGGACCATTGTTGACAGAATTGGGATACCTCCAGGTATTTAAACTCGCAGAATTAAAGTAGAGGAAGATTGTAGCACTAGTATAGAGTAGTAGAGGATATTGAATCCACCAATGCAAGAGGTGGTAAAGAAGGAAACTGTTAAATGGTTTGAAGCAAGAGTGGTGTACCAAATTTCTGTTAGCCATTAGGTGAGACCAGTGCAGTATCTGTCAGAGAAGGATGGAATAACTGTAGTAGTGAATGCAAAGAATGAATTGATTTTGCAAAGGCCAGTTACAGGTTGACGAGTGTGTAAGGACTATAGGAAACTTAATAAACAAACCTTGAAAGATCATTTCCCAATTGTTTTCATGGACCAGATGTTAGATAGGTTGGCAGGAAAAGGGTGGTATTTTTTCGTGGTTGGGTACTCTAGTTACAACAAGATTTTAGTTGCACCAAAAGATCAAGAGAAACCCATTTTTACATGTCCTTATGGTACTTGTCCATTCAAACGCATGAAATTTGGATTATGTAATGCACCTACTAATTTTCAGTGGTGTATTATGTCCATCTTTCCGGACATGGTTGAGGATACTTTGGAGGTAGCCATGGATGACTTCTTTGTGGCAAGTGAAAATTTTGATGATTGTTTGCTAAATCTTAGCAGGGCACTACAGAGATGTGAAGACACAAACCTAGTGCTATACTAGGAAACTGTCAATTCATGGTAAGGAAGGCATAGTTATAGGCAATAAAGTGTCTGTGGAAGGTTTTGAGGTGGACAAAGCAAAGATTACAATTATTGAAAAGCTACACCCACCTATTTCTCTAAAAGGGATTCATAGTTTTTTGGGTCATGCAAGGTTCTACTAACAATTCATCAAAGACTTTTCTAAAATTGCACATCCTTTGTGTAAGTAGTTAGAGAAGGATATAAGGTTCACGTTTGATGAAGCATGTGCCACAACCTTTTAATGTCTTAAGGAAAAACTAATTTCAGCCCTAGTAATTATTGCTCAAGATTGGTCTCAACCGTTTGAAGTAATGTGTGACACAACCTTTTAATGTCTTAAGGAAAAACTAATTTCAGCCCTAGTAATTATTGCTCAAGATTGGTCTCAACCGTTTGAAGTAATGTGTGACACAAATGGTGTTTTTTTAGGGGTGGTGCTAGGGAAGAAGTGCAACAAGGTCTTTCACCCGATTTACTACGCAAGCAAGGCAATGAATTGAGCTTAAAAGAACTACACTATCATTGACAAAGAATTGCTTGCACTTGTGTGTGCCTTTGAGATATTTTAAGCATACTTGCTAGGAAAAAAAGTGATAGTTGACACTGACCATGCAACATTGTGATAATTGAAGTCGTAAAAAGATGCTAAGACGAGATTGATAAGATGGGTGTTGTTCTTACAAGATTTTGATTTTGAGGTAAAATATAGAAGAGGTTCTGAAAATCAAGTAGAAGATCACTTGTCCAGACAAGAAGTATAGACTTTGCCAAGTTTATTTATAGTAGACTTTGCCAAGTTTATTTATAGTGACTTGATGCCCAAAGGCTTGACTTTTCAACAAAGGAAGAAGTTCTTACATGATGTGAGGAAGTACTTTTGGGACAAACCTTACCTACACAGTGTTTGTGCGGACAATATAATCATGTAGTGTGTGCCTGAGGCTGAAATCCTGAGTATACTGAAAGCTTGTCATTCCTTTGCAGTGGAAAAAACTTGTTGTGCCCGAATGCACACACAAGTGTACGTGATCACGTAAGTAGTATAAATCCTTTTTAGAACTGAGTTGTCATACGCAAGGGACTTCCCATCAATTTATATTAATTAACTTATTTGCACAATTTAATAGAAGTAACATCAAAAGCGTGTGATTTTTGTTTACTACTACTAGGAATAGTTAGATTATTAAAGTAACCAACTAGAACGACTTCACTTTAATGCTTTAAACAAGAAAAGGAAAATTCTAGGGCTGCAACATGCATCGGATTTCATGTATTGCTTCTCAATTAATGAATTAATGAAGGTTATCAAATTAATGATATACAGTAGTTATTTATGATAACGATCTTCCGACCTCTAATCACCTACTCCAATTGTCTATCTAACTGCATTGTTGAGCGGGAATAGACAGGCCCAATTAGAGAGCATTTAAATTTCATCATGTTTCGTAACCAAGCTTGGTATTCGTCTAGGTGTCATACCTAAACATGAATATAATCAAGTGATATGCAATAAAGATCAAGCATTTTGTATTCTTTGGTCTATCTACCTTATCGTTTCCCAAGTCCAAGAATAGACAAGAGGTTTATCTCTGGGATGGCCAGTCAAGAAATACTAAAATAAGAACACAAAAGTAATTTAAGTGATAACCAAGAATTAGATCAAAACTATTGATGCTCAACAATAACCCATAGCTACAACCCCAGAACAAGGGCTTTTAGCCACTAATAATATTCATAAACTAAAAAATAACTTTGTTCGTGCAATTCAAAATTAAAGAAATAGTGGAGAATTGAAACCTAAGACGAATCGCTAATCCCTACTCTTACACACCAAAAAGAAGTCAAACTCTTATAAAATAACCCTAGGGTCCTATTTATTGAGTATAGGAAATAAATTTCCTTAGTTCAAGTGGGAATCCTAATTAAATTAAACTTCAACGAGTAAGCAGGACAGGAGTGAAGGCAGTGTGCCTTGTTTGTGCCAAGAATGGCCTTCAGGTGACACAAGGATGGGGCCGTGCACCACCAGTGCACCAATAAGAGGCCCCAGTCAACTTTGGGCTATCACCCTACGCCACCATCACATCTAATGTGTTTGGGAGCTATCACATGCCTTCTCTTCATGCGATTTTTTCGTCCTTCCTCGCATTACATCTCTTCAGAACCCTGAAATAACTAATCATATATATTAGTGTGCAATGATTGAAATTTACGTCAAAACATATCAATTAGAATAGTGAATGTTCTTAAACTCACGTTAAAGATGGGTAATTCATAGTAATTGGGCATATAAATATTCCAAAGATCACTGGACACCATGGGGGTGCTCGCAGTGCCCACAAGGTGTGCCAAAGTTTTTATTATTGGCCTACAATTCATCAAGATGTGTTTGATCTGGTTAAAGGTGTGACATGTGTCAAAGACAATGGGATATTTCCCGTCGTCATGAGTTATCTATGACCCTTATCATGGAGGTCAAATTATTTGGTATACGGGGTATCGACTTCATTTGACCATTTGTATGTTTTTTTGGATAGAAATACATATTGGTGACAGTTGACTATGTCTCCAAGTGGGTATAAGTTGTAGCCTTTGCGAAGAATGATAACAAGAGTGTTGCATGATTCATAATTAAGAATTTGTTTTTCTAGATTTGGCAGACCTAGGGAGATTATTAGTGATGGGGGCACACATTTCGGCAATAAACTGTTTTGCAGTCAACTGGCTATATATGCGATGAAACAACATAAAGTGGCGACACCATATCATCCACAAATGAGTGGACCAGGGGAAGTATCCAATGTGGAGATAAAGACTATATTGGCAAATACAGTGAATGCTAACATAATAGACTAGGCAAGCAAATTTGATGATGCATTATGGGCATATTGGACAACTTTCGAAACACTCATTGCTACATAATCATATCATTTAGTGTTTGAAACGGCATGCCATTTGCCTGTTGAGTTAGAACACAAAGTATTGTGGGCACTAAAAAATCTAAACTTGAGTTAGAATGAGGCAACAAATATGTGACTAGAGCAGATAAATGAAATTGATGAGTTTCGGTTGAGAGCTTATGAGACATCGGCATTGTACAAGGGGAGGATGAAGCAGTATCACGACCAACATATTGAGAAAAGAACTTTTAGTCCAGGAGACATGGTGGTGTTATTTAACTAAAGGTTATGGCTATTTCTTGGAAAGTTGAGATCCACATGGTCAGGACCATTCCAAGTGACCCAAGTATGTGAGTCGGGAGCGATTGAACTTGAAATGAAAAAGGTGAAAAGTTCAAGGCAAATGGACAGCGAGTCATGCGATAATAGTGACTAGGCTAATCTTTAAATGGAAATTTTTGGGTACATGTTTTTGGTAGGAAATTTGCAAAATAATAGTGACTAGGCTAATCTTTAAATGGAAATAAGTTCCCTCTCGGGCAACTTACCCCATTTCAAATGTGTTCCTCTCGGACACCCATTTGTCGCATGAAGACCAGCCTACGCCTTACCCCACTCACTCTCTCGAGCTGAGTGTTAGGATATGGGACTAGGGTTCACCCTCTCAGTCTGAACCTCATGTCGACCCACTCCTTAGGCCATCAGTCTAGTGGTTTTGGTTTTGTGACCTCCCTTTTGGGCAAGCCGAAAACCTATGGGTGGCTTTGTATTTTCAACTACAAATCCTTTAGATTAAACCTCAACCACTACGTGAAATCACCATTAAAATACATCTAACCTATCAGCAAACAAGACCCAACAAGAATATCAACCCATATTTGTTAAATCACACCCCAAAAATAGGGGTGTTTAGCCACACATCAAGAAATAAGAAATTATACCTAACATGATAATATAATCAATTGGGTATAAGAAATTAAACCTTAAATTAAGCAAAGAAAAATGAATAGAGAAGACCCACTTCCAACTTGGGGAAGAAGAACTCCTTTATTCAAGTCTCCATAAAACCCTATCCAAACTTGAGAGAAAAATATATCTGCTAAAGTACATTCTGAAGTGAAAATAATAATAATAATTGTTTCACCCTAAGACTACAATTCTAACTAGTATTTATAGTTTCACAGATTGTGATGCGGAGGATTGTTCGGCGACATTAGTCGAGATCGCCGATGAACTCGATGATCCACCTTTTGGTCAGCTCATCGCCTTCAGTTTCTTACCTTTAGCAACCTCACATTCTGGATCATTGGGCGGTACAGTACTGCTTCGCGAAACTGATCGGCGACTCGCCAACAGCTCCTTTCCTGGCCTTTTGATCCACTTCCTTCAAGCCTTTGCGTACTGGAACGAAGGGAGATTCATGTCATTTCGACGACTGACCAAGTTGAACTCAGCGATCCGCAGGATTCCATTTCTAGTTCTTTTCAGCCCTATTTGCTCCATTTTACGCCTAAGTGTCCATGTTTCCACTAAAACTTCAAATATCTGAAACTTCAGCATTTTAATCAGGTATTGAGATAAAAACAAGCATTCAAGGATACTATTTCTATTTAAAAAAAGCCCTAAATGAGTCCAATTTGTGGACTCATCAGTACACAACCCATATCTATCCCTCCTTATAGAATTGATCCTGCTGAGCTAATGGAGTTGAAGGATCAGCTGAAAGACTTGTTAGATAAAGGCGTTATTAGGCCTTGTGCCTCACCATGGGGTGCACCAGTGTTGTTCGTAAGGAAGAATGATGGCTCACTAAGAATATGTATCGATTACCGACAACTGAATAAGGCAACTATAAAGACTAAGTATCCCCTTCCGAGGATAGATGACTTGTTTGATCAGTTACAAGGTGCTAAATGTTTCTTAAAGATTGATTTAAGATAAGGGTACCACCAGATACGAGTTCAGGAGGAAGACGTTCCAAAAACAGTTTTTAGAACTAGATATGGACACTTTGAGTTTTTGGTATTGTTTTTTGGATTAACTAATGCCCCAACAGTGTTCATGGACCTGATGAATAGTATATTCAGGCCATATCTAGACTTGTTTGTGATTGTATTTATTGATGATATTTCAAAAGATGAGCATGCAAATCATCTGCGAACAGTCCTTCAGGTTCTTCGAGACCGAGAACATTATGCAAAGTTTTCTGAGTGTGAGTTCCCTTTGGACTCATGACTCCAACTGAGGTTCGTAGTTTCTTAAGGTTAGCTGTGTACTACAGAAGTTTTGTACAGGGGTTTTCTTCAATTTCAACCCCATTAACGAAGCTGACTCAAAAAGCAGTTAAGTTCCAATGGATTGAGTCTTGCGAGCATAGTTTCCAGGAGCTGAAGAACAGGTTCACATCAACACCAATTCTTGCATTGCCAGATGGTTCAGAAGGTTATGTGATATATTGTGATGCTTCTGGTGTTGGGTTGGGGTGTGTTCTAATGCAACATGGTAAGGTTATCAGATATGCTTCAAGGCAGTTGAGAAAGCATGAGAAGAACTATCCGACCCACAATTTAGAGTTGGTTGCACTAAAGATCTAGAGACACTATTTGTATGGCGTTCATGTTGACATCTTCACAGATCATAAAAGCCTTCAATATATCTTTAGACATAATGAGTTAAATCTACGACTACGTTGATGGCTTGAGTTACTGAAAGACTACGACGTGGACATTTTATATCGTCCAGGAAAGGCGAATATGGTAGATGATGCCCTCAGTCGAATATCTATGGGTAGTTTATCGTATTTAGATGTTGAGAAACGTGAGCTAGTGCGAGAGCTTCATCAGTTAGCTAACTTGGGAGTCAGATTGTTAGAGGCAGAAGATAGTGGGGTAACAATTCTGGACACAACTGTATCATCTCTAGTTGTAGAAGTAAAATCACGGCAGCAAGAGGATCCTAGCTTAGATCAGCTCAGATCCAAGGCTCAGAATCAATAGACTTTAGCATTTGATATAGTAGGAGATGGAGTCCTTAGATATAGTGGTCGATTGTGTGTTCCGAATGTTGCAGGGCTTCTGCACCGAATTATGGAAGAGGCACATCATTCCCATTATTCTATTCACCATGGTTCGACGAAGATGTACCATGATATAAAGGAGATCTATTGGTGGCACGGGATGAAGAAAGACGTTGATGAGTTTGTGGAACAATGTCCTAACTGCCAACATGTGAAGGTTGAGCACCAAAATCCCGCTGGGCTAGTTCAGGAGATAGCCATTCCTTTGTGGAAGTGGGACGCAATTAATATGGATTTTACTACAGGGTTACCTCGATCGCGTCACAAGTTTGACTCTCTTTGGGTAATTATTGATAGACTAACAAAATCAACCCACTTATTACCAGTCAGGGCTACTTTTACGGTCGAAAACTATGCAGGGCTCTATATTAGAGAGATTGTTAGGCTACACGGTGTCCCAGTATCCATTATCTCTGATAAAGGAGGACAATTCACCGCCAACTTCTGGATTCCTTCTAGAAAGGACTAGGGACACATGTTAATCTTAGTACAGCCTTTCCCCCTCAGAAAGATGGTCAGGCTGACCGCACAATTTTGGCACTGAAAGATATGTTACGGGCGTGCGCGCTAGACTTCAAAGGAAGTTGGGATGACCACTAGCCTCTTATAAAGTTCACATACAATAATAGTTATCATTCCAGCATCAGGATGGCACCTTATGAGGCTTTGTATGGGCGAAAATGTAGATCCCCCATTGGATGGTTCGAGGTAGGTGAGTCAGGGTTGATTGGATTGACTTAATACAGCAGACAGTGGAGCAAGTTAAGCTCATTCGGGAGTGGTTGCTAACAGCTCAAAGCCGACAGAAGTCATACTCAGATTTACGACGAAGGGACTTAGAGTTTTGTGTCGATGACTGGGTATTCTTAAAAGTCTCGCCTATAAAGGGTGTTATGTGATTTGGCTAAAAGGGAAAGCTTAGTCCAAGATTCATTGGGCCATACCGGATCCTTCAAAAGGTAGGACGAGTGGCTTATGAGTTAGAATTGCCTTCGGAGCTAAAATCTATTCATCCAATTTTCCATTTATCGATGCTACGGAAGTGCATAGGAGACCCTTCTCGGGTTGTCCCAGTTAAGGATGTTCAGATCACAAAGGAGTTGTCCTACAAGGAAACTCCAGTTGCCATTTTAGATTGGCAGGTCCGTAAATTGAGGACCAAAGAGGTGTCTTTAGTTACAGTATTATGGAGAAACAAGAATAGAGAAGAGGTGACCTGGGAAGCTGAGGATGGCATGAGGTCCAAATATCCTCACTTGTTTCATACCCAGGGTGATGGCATATCAGTTTATATTAGGGCAGTAAGGTAAGATACCTCTCTGATTTTTTTTATATATATACTATTGCTTATTATTATTGTGGTTGTCGTTCTATATCTGCTCGCAATGTTATGGTGGAGCTATAGTGCTTAGCTATTTATGTCATCATGTGAGACACCTAGGTTAGAAATTTTGCATTTCAGGTTCTTGGATAGTGACATCTACAAAGGATACATTGCCTAAATTTTGGCAACTCCTAAGGACTGAACTGCGTGACTCAGATTTTTTATTCGAGGATGAATGTTTCTAAGGGGGAAGGATGTAGCACCCTGACTTTTTAAAACGTCTACATCAACTCGTATCTTCGTGGAAAGACAAAGAGGGTGAGTAATAAATTAAAAATGATGTGGTATGTCATATTTTAAATTTTCAAGGGCTGTATCTCAAGTTTTTAAGTTAAGTAAGTGGCAAAAGAAAAGTTGGCGGAAGTTATCGTAAGTTCTTTTTTTAAAATTTCTCTGAAATTTGGGTCAAATGTCTCGGAGGTTTTATCTCAATTTATAAAGATTTATGGGGCCCACAACCTATCTAATCGAAGGTCTACGAGTCTAGTTTCCAACGCATTAAACCGTTTGTTCATACGACTTTAGAATAGAGAGATATTTGCATTTTCGTGGGACTGCGCAAGCAGGCACGTGAGGTTGGGCGCCAGGCCGATGAAACTTTACATACATCTTCTTCTTTGAATCTTTGCTTCATTTTTGGCTAAGAACCAGAAAAAAATAGAGAAACCCATTTCTAGGATCAACTAAAGTATATATTTTCTCGACTTAAATCCTTGACGAAAGTTGTTCTACGCGTTGGGCTCATCATCGTGGTATAATTAGTTTTATCGATTTCGTAGCATATCACTCTTTAGTGTTGGGACCATAAGGGTTTGGATATATTTAATGGTTTTGAGGCGTATTACGACCTTAAGTTTGAGGCAAGATCCTTCTTTCATCGACTCTAGCATTTATAAGCATCAAATAGCAATTTGCGATGGAAATACATATCTTTTATCGTATTTTCATGGTATATTTTATTTTTGTGTGTTGATTATGGTCCTACCTTGTTGTAGTATCGAGGGAGTTATGAGTAAAAGTCGTTAGGCCATGTGAATTCAGCGAAAGAGGTATGTTAAGGCTATTCCCTTCTTACGACATGTTTCCATAAAGCTTAGGAGCAATGTAGTTGGGTTGTTATCCTTGTTACACTTGTAGCCATTATTGTTGATTGTTGGCTGCTCGAGTTGATATAATCCTCCCTTTTCGGGATTCTTATTCAGTTAGTAGCGTCTCTATGTTTGACACGAAATAGAGGCTATTTGTATATGTTGCTTATATCTAAATTGCTCTCTTTTAGCGATTGGATTGTTATTATTGCCCTTGGGACTATTGTGGTTAGCTGCATGAATGTGATCTATGCCTAGAAGGGCTATTTTCTGCCTACAGGGCTATATGTTCCGCCTAAAAGGGCTATGAAATGCCTACGGAGTTACATTGATGCCTATAAGGGCTATGAGTTGCCTACATGGCTATATTAACGCCTAAGAAGGCTATGTGCTTCCTACATGGCCATGTTGTTGCCTAAGAGGGCTATGAATTGTCTATAAGCTATGTTGATGCCTAAGAGAGCTATGTGCTGTCTACGGGGCTATATTAATGCCTAAGAGGGCTATGTGACTGGCTACGATGCTAGAGGACTACTGATAGGGGTATATAAGCTGATTGGCACCTTCCGGGCTTATGGGGGCTTAGGTAGGTGGTCTTGTGTGCTGTTTGTACCTGCCAAGCTTATGCGGGCTTGGTTAGGTTGTTGTTTTATTATTTTTGATAAGTTTAGATTTCGGAGCAGGTCAGTACAGTTATTTTATCCTTGATTTATTTATCAGATTATTCTAGTATATCAGGATACCTCCTCATAGTCTATTGCCTTTCATACTCTGTACATTATTTTATACTGACGCCCCATTGCCTTGGGCGAGCTACATTCATGCATGCAGGTCCTGATAGACGACCGATTAGACCTCCTAGCAGTATGATTGACTTTTATCCGGTTGGCTAGCCCCTTTCCTCCAAAGCTGCCAGAGTTGGGAGGTTTGTTACCTTTTGTTGTATAGATATTTATGGGTAGGCTGGAACCTATCACACTAATCTTTACTACTCTTAGAGGCTTGCAGACTAGTATTTGGGGTGTATAGCTACGTTATGGCCATACTGGCATATGTTGTTGGTTTGCTGAACCTTGTGAGTTGTTTGATGCATTGTATTGATATATACCTACTTTTAGTTTTGGTATAGATATCATGGTGGCCTCGATGGCCCAATCAGGACTTCTGTGATAGTTGACTATTTATTTATTTGATCTCCTGGAGTAGCTGTTTCTTTTATAGATCAGTTGACAGGGGCATTGCCGGCCGAGGGCTTAGTTTTAAGCTGAGATATACTTATTTGTTTTCTTGATTACGTGTGGCTACCATGCGATAGTGGCAAATGGTTTAGCAGGGTCGGCTCGGGACTGAGTTTTGGCATTAGGAGCAAGTTGCGCCGCTAGAGTTTGGGGCGTGACATAAAAATTATTAATTTTGAATTGAGAAACATAAAAAGTTGACCCGAATTTTGAATTTGGTCATACTTACGCTTCAAATCCTGAATCTACCGCGATACCTAATCACATACACATACAAACCCTTCTTAATCTTTCTTGAACCCACCCACCCATCCACCCCCACCAACACCCCCTCCTCAAGGATTGCAATAATAACACTTACTACATTTAATACAACTTCACCATCTCTACTTCACACCTTGCAATTACTCCTCCTTTCCTCAATTTTTATTTTTCTCTTCTTCATAGCTTTCCCCTCTAATTTTCGAAATCCCTCTTTTTATCCACACAAAGGAAGCCCTTTACTCTTTTCATCTTTAATTTTCCCTTTTTTATATATGGTCAAACTTAGTTCATGTCCAAATCTTGACTTGTTTCACTATAAATAAAGCCCTCCCCCTTTCACTCTCCACACAAAATCTCAAAATTTCTTTCTTTTGAGAGCTTCAATAGTAGTAAGAAAGAGCTTTACTTCACTTGAGTATGTCTATATACCCAACAAAGTCATTTCTTTCATTTCTTTTCCGCCTTTTAGATGCATTTATATGTCTATATTTGTAACAAAGTCATTTAAACTACTTGTACGACTCGAATTATATATATTCATTTAAAAATTAATATACTTTTTCATCTTTTTGATGTTTTTATCGTTGACTTTCTTAATTATGTTATTATTTTAGAATTCGGAGACTGGAGGATGTCGTCCATACATTCCCGTCTGGCAAGTTGGATGCCGTCGTTGGTTGAAAATGATGGAAATGACACTGGGTTCAGCTTGGTGAAGTAAAAAAAAAAAATTTTTAATTTAATTTATTTATATATATTGATAATGTAGATTACTTTTCTTAAAATGTTATAACATGTTTAAGACTGCTAATCAATTTTTTTCTTTCTAAAATTCATATAGATTGAAACAAAAGACCAGTCTATGGTCACAAAAAATAATGTTGACCCATTTTAAAGTTCCAATTCTTACTGATCTCTTTTTAGTTCCTTTATGGTTTTCCTCTTTGAACACCTTCATCCATTTTTAGTAATACATGTTGATATATACATTGAGTTAAATCTTGTTAATTTTTTATGTCTGAATCAACTGGAGAGGTATTAGCACTCACATCTACAAGTTGAAAATTAGAAAATGAAGTCAGAATTGTTGAGGTACAATGAAGCTTTAGGCAATATATCTAGCCCTATTCTTAGTGGACATCGTGTAAATATTGGTGATTTGTCTTTTGATGAACGCCAATTAAGAAATGAAAATCCAAGACTTAAGGAATGAAAATGCAATACGTAAATAGAATGAAATATAACTAACTACTCAAGATGTTGTACATTAAATACATCGACACTATAATTGAACAGTGTATCATATATATAAAATATAAATAAAATTCTAACATACAATCATTATATACACAGAGGTAACATTAGTAAGGAAAGTAAAGATATAGTTTCAGGTCAATATGACATTGATATGATATAAATTGAAGAAGATAATACCATGCCACATCAACACAAATATTGTTGAACATAATTTTTTTCTTCATTTTTCAAAGTACCAGTAACATTAAAAATCCCTAATCATACACTATCGTTCGACTAAATAAACTTCAACTAGTGATGATATTATGACACACATATTGTTGTACACTGCGTTTTTCTTCATATTTAAAATCAACTTAAACAATAAAACCCTAATCAAACCCTATCATCAAAACTAAAATCAAAAATCAAAACAGAATTCAGTTTGTAAAGAACAAACCTTTTCTCTAAAGAAATAGTAAGTACCCTTTCGAGCAAACTTTAATCTTCAAAGATGCGCCCTCAACAATGAAAGATCATGAAGAATGAGGGTTAATTAGAAGTGAATGGAAGATGAATGAGGGAATTTTAATCGATTAAAGGTAGAAGGTTAAGGTAAAGAGTTGTGTGATGATGTGTAAAGTCATGGGGTCCACTCATATATGTGTGGACAGCGCGGGTATACTAAAATCATTATAAATCTGATTTAGGTTGAGTCGTCAACATATAAGGGTTAACTAATATAAAAAATAAAAGGTTCAAGATGGCCATAGGAGTCCCGTGAAGATTAAGTGTATAGTCGTAAATCTAGTTAAAGCTTGTGGGGACATTTGGCCATTTTCTCAAATATTTTCCTCGCTAGAAGTTTCATTTTGTGCCTTTCTTATTGGTTTTAAATGTGGTTGAAGGAATTTCATCAATAATATATGTTTTCAGTTATATATATTGCTGATCTACTTTGATGTAATGTTCTACACTTATGTTTCTTAGAATCTAATCGCTTAAAGTTGGATATTGATTTCTACTATCAAAGCTTTGTTGTGGTGCATTTTTATAAAAATACATTGTCGCGATAATGTTTAACCTATGAGAAAGTTTATCATTCTTGATGAATCTATAATAATTAGTTGAGTTAGGTTTCCTCCAATCACCTCTCTCATATTTTTACATTTTTTTGTTAGTTTGTCATTTTTAAGCCACAAGGCATTTGAGTGTCGTGGTTCCGAGAAACTTAGTTGTTGTATTGTTGTGAGCTGTTTTGATGTGTATAATGATAGTATTAATTTTATGTAGAGATGGGTGTCACGACCCAAGGGTACCCCCTAGACGTAACAAGGCAAATAGAACCCCGAAGGGCACCATGTAAGCCACTTAGCATATCATAACATAAATCATACAATAATAAAGAGTAAAAATGCATTTTAGGTCCAAATTTTTCATAAAGGAATGTGGAAGTCTAGACTTGTCTCGATTAGCCATCCATTACAATCTTTGAATAAAAAAGGGTTACAACCCATACAACATAATCTGAAAGTCAAATACATTGAAAAAGGAACTACAAAGATAACATCCGTCCTCGAACCATGAGGACTCATTAACAAGCAAAAGGAATAGTCGAATCTAAGCCTGAACCAAATGTTGACCGCCTTAAGAACTGGACCCAGCACTTGGAAAAAATGTAGGAAAATATGGGTTAGTACAAAAATGCAATAAGTATGATAGACATGCATAAAAACCATGAAAGCATACTAAAAGGGACATTTTAGTTAAAAGCATGCTAAAAGGGACATTTTAGTTGAATGCATGCAATTTACTATGTTAAAACACCATTTTGAAGATAATGGAAAAGCATAAGTCATAAGCATAATCAACTCATAGATCATCATATCATAATAGGAACATACCATAAATACCCTCAAAGCATACTTGTGTAATGCATGAATAAGATCCCATAATTTCACCCATACTTAAGTAAAGCTGCTTGAGTACCTATAGTTCATAATTCATCTTCTTGTTCATACTATCATAGTGGAGAATAAGCTTTAACTGACATAGACCATGTGAGGTTAATCCGGTGTCTACCCTACACCGAAAAGGGGTTGTTTAATATGCCTAAAGTAGAACCATACTCTTAGCTTAGGTGGATCCACTAGCTAAATACCTATGAGGGCACATAATTTATGGAATAAGGAGATTGCTTCTAGAAACCCGAACTAAACTAAGGTAGAAGGTTTCCATCTCATGAGATACATACTTTCGGAACCCGGACTCAACTAAGGTAGAAGGAACCCATTTGGAAAGCTGGACTAAGTTAGTATAAAAGCTTCCATCTCATATTCATATTCACTCGGTGCTAAGCATTAATTCCCATAGATTAAATATTAAGTCTTGACTTAAGTTCATATTCATGGAAGAATGTCTTGACACTCAATTCAACATAATTCATAGTATAGTTCATAGATTCAATAGGCGAGAATAGCCTTTCAACCTTAGAATTACCATATTGTGAGGAAACTACTCACATCAAATCATATTTATACATAAGTGTGTTCATGAGGATAATCTACACATTACAACAACTAGATCATAATGATATTCACTTTACTCTCAAAGTGTTAAAGCAAATACATAAATCTCATACTCATGCATAATTCACATACTTTGCCCTTAAAGTACCATATATCATATTTCCATCAACACATCTAGAATTACTACATTAGACATCTATAATAACATGATTCAAATAACTCAATTACTACAAGCATAATCTCATTCTATCCTTCTATCATCAATTCAGCTATAGTACTTTTTAAGAAATTGGAGAAAAATTACACTTCCAAGTATTTGTGAGTTCTCTCTTAACTTAGCTACTCTTGTAATCATCTTCATTCTTATCTCTTCAAGCATAGTAATAATTGTCTTGTGTCTAGCTACCGAGATCCATGCATTAAAGAACTCATACATGTTGTTATCACATTTTAGTTGAATATTAAAGTAAACTTTATATCAACACTCTATGTTGTAGTTCGTTAAATCATCCATTATTATTTCTGGACCAAGCTACTTCATCTTCTCCACATTTTTCCTCAATTGAGATTCAAAGGTACTCTTTCCAATAAACAAAAAATTGTTGTCTTCTTTGAAGACCTCTCCAATCCTTAGCCCATTTAGCTCACATGTGCCTAACATATATTTTATGTTCAGCAAAAGGTAAAATATGTTAAATAGCTGCAAATAATCTTTGTAATTGATCAAGTAATGTTAAACTAACAAATAAAGCATGAAATCTCATAAATACAGATACAAAATAAAAGAGTACACCTACATTTTACATATTTTTATCAATGTGAGATCTTCACCATCTCCTAGTCTTAGATCTTCCTTTAACAGTATGATAAGCCATTTCCATGTATTTTTCTTTTAATACTAAACTAGTGTCCAAGCAAGTTGCAGCGTCTGGTTATTACCATCTTTGGCCATCGCAATTAACAACTGTCCTCTACAAACTCAGTTAACAAAACAACCATCTAGACCTATGCACTCTCTACATTTTAAGACTTCATTCATTAATGCATTAATGCAGATGTAAAAACTCTGAAATACTAACCTACCAAGTGCATTAGGTTTACCAAGTTTAACAACACAACTGCTCCGTGGATTTATCCTTAACAATTCATCTTTGTAGTCTAGAATTCTGCAATAATCCACAATATGAGAACCCATTATATCATTCAACACGTTAGTTGTTGCCCTCCAAATAGTATTCTTGCCAACATGAAGTATAAACATTTTCCTAATTAACTCTTGCAACTTGAAAACTCTTACGTTTGGCTGCTCAGTAATTCTTTCTCTAAAGACAGTAGATATGAACTTTGCATTACACAAATAATTTCTAGTTGTGTTGTTACAAGTATGCCTTAAATTGTATGTATTTATCATGATATCATGTTTTGTTTTGTAAATAAATCCATACGAAATCCATGGACTACCATTCATACACCAAATTTGAACTTTTCTTGTCTCATCCACACACTTCTCTATTTGAATCCTTTTCTGACAGCACATTTACTTACTACTCTTCTAATTTTATTCACATCTACAAAGACCATACCCAACTGCCACACAACTTTCTTGGAAGTAGTATCATGGAAAATTTTCTTATTTCTTTCCCTCTTCCTTCTCTATAAGTTAACACATCTTCGTAAATTTGCTCTTTGAGATTCAATAACTTTATCACTAAACTAATCTTCATCTATTTCATAACTGCCATCAACAAAACTTGAATAATAATGCTCATGCCCTCCTAATCTTTCTTCAACACTTATTTTACCTATTTGGGTTTCATCAAAACCTAAATATTGTCTAGATGCGACTACTAGTAGCTCTATAGTATCAACTGGAACACTTTCTTTTCTTTTTCTTCTTTGAAAATTCATCTTTTCATCCATCAACTCACTAATATCCTCATGTACATCACTACTAAAATCCAACTCACCATCTTCAACAAATCAACCTTCAGACTCAACATAATTGTCACGACCCAAAATATACCCTAGATGTGACATGGCGTACAAGACCCCGAGTGGCCCTGTACAAGCCACATAGCATACATCATATAAGATAATAGAAAATCAAGATATTTTAAAAGACAATTTTGAAACATAGCAATTTATAAAAAAAAACGAAAATCTAACAAATGTCTCAAATGCCATCTAGTACATAAGAAGTGCTCGGAACGAAAACCGTGCATAAATTTCAAAACTGAAAGGTAAAGACATAATAAAGTAAAGGCTTGGTCCTCGGAATATGAGGAATCACCAATCTTCAACCTTCTACTAATAGATCCTCAGTCATGAAGATGCGGGATAGGAGCATTAGTGAAACAATGTGAATGAGTATGTGTTACTACAAAATTGTACAAAGTATGATAGCAAGGCATAAAAATTATAAAATCATGCTACAAAGGACATTTTGGTGATATGCAAAGACCAAGTAAAAGCATAAGATAAGAGGGTTAGAAAACATAAATTGTAGTGATGATCAATGCAAATAAAAATTATATTTTGAACACATGTGAGATACTTCTTGAAGTAACCTTAGTTTATTATTATTGGGAGAAGTGGCCTCAACCGACATATAAGACCATGTGAGTTATAACATGGAATCTAGTGTCTCCCACACAAAAAATGGGCGTCCTAATTCCCAAGATAAGACCATGAATTTTTATCTTCCATGTATCTACTAGCTAATGTTTATCTAGATAATCAACCCTATAGGGGCACATAGGTATGAAACATGGGTGGTTGCCGCTTATTCACTCTGTGCTAAGCATGAATCCCACGGAATAGTTGTTAATCTTAACTTTTCGTATCTTTAAATGACATGGTAGTCGACACTTGTCTTATCATTATGACACATGGGTAGTTGCCACTTGTATTATCATAGGATATCTCCTTGGACCATGTGTGAGAAAACCTTTTAAGATCCACGATCTTTTCATAATAGCTTTTAAGGCTCATAGTCATTCACTTAATCCTAGAAATGACCTATTACTAATGGAAATAATTTTGAAATTGTGGTCTATTATCTTTGATGGCATATTTGGATACCATACTAATGAAGACCTAAATCAGAACCCTCTTCTTATATGAAATCAAATTCAACAAGACCTAAATCTATATCATCAACATCTTCAAAAGTAGGATCTGTTGAAGTGACTAGAGTTGTGGTACAAATAGATCTAGCAGCAACAATAGTAGTGGGAAGTACTGTGGTAGAAAGAGATCTAGTAGTAGCAGTTGTAGCAGGAGGATTAGTGATTGAATGATATCTACTATCAATGGTACCATTTTTAGTAAAAGGGTATTCACCTACCCCAACTTGTTCATTTACTTTACTATAAATTGAACTTGATTCCTCCATATCCCATTACTAGCAAGATCATTTTGTAATTAATTATGTATTCAAGGTAGGCTATTTCGTCCTAGGTTCCCAATTTCTCTGTCCTAACAACGTTCGAAGTCTAAAATCCTTGCATAGAATAGATGAGTAGGGATACAACTTCGTGGACCTCTCGTCGGGCCAAATAAGATATCCCAATACTAAGATTTTCTAATAGAATGGGGATTGCGTGAAGAAAGTGCTTCATCAATCAAGTGCTTTACATATACCTCTGTAATATCTTAATCTTTAGAAGAACAACTTAAGTCTACAATATCCATATCATTATCAATATCTTTAAAAATGCTACTATTAGGTAGTTTAATACTAAATGTGCAAGTTGTGGTGTATCCCAGTTCTTTAATGTAGTCTCTTAATTAAAAATAGGACATTATATTCACGTAAACATAAAAAAATATTGTAACTTCCGGTCACTAGTGGAAGCTGGTTGTCCACTACTCAAATCTACCACTCCACATTGATACCATCTTAAAGTAAGCAAACTAATTTATGTATAATATTACATAAATTATAAATTGATTAAATACGGTTATACAAACAACTTATATTCGGACATGAACAATCTCTTATTACGATACCCTAGCTCCGCCCCTATATATACTCTTTGAGTTAAATCTTGTTTATTTTCTGATGTCAGAATCAACTGGAGAGGCATGAGAACTTACATCTTCGAGTTGAAAATGAGAAAATTAAGTCAGAATTGTTGAGGTACAAAGAAGCTTTGGGAAATATATCTTGCCCTACTTGTTGTGGTCATCGTATCAATATTGGTGATTTGTCTTTTGGTGAACGCCAATTAAGAAATGAAAATGCAAGACTCAAAGAAGTGGTATACCACATTCACAACAAATATATTACTATTAGTAATTTGGTGTTATAAAGTTTAAGCTGATCAAACTAACGTATACAAATATTTTTTATCTATATGTTAAGTATATACTAAAAAAATGCACAGATTACAAAAGTTGAGTTTCACATACCTGTTTAAGCTCTTTCACGTCATAAAATACTACTTGTCTTTGTGAATATAAATAAATAACCAACATCATTAAAAAAAATAAAAATTTGCAATTATTTACTTTTACAGCAAGCATATATAAGTATATTCTTCTTCTCACAATTAATGAAAATTGATCAAACAGTAAATA
Organism: Solanum gracilifrons; assembly: GCA_029582605.1. Lineage (NCBI taxonomy): Eukaryota > Viridiplantae > Streptophyta > Magnoliopsida > Solanales > Solanaceae > Solanum > Solanum gracilifrons. The sequence goes on along the minus strand of JAJOOH010000443.1, from coordinate 41,812 downwards.
GGTACACCAAAAACAAGAATTACTTATGAGATATGTCATTATTCTAACACTAAAATATTCGTAATTAACAAAAAAATCTATAAGAATTCATCGCTAATTTATTATTAAATAAAAAATATTAACCTTTAATTTTTTAATGATAAAAAATATTTAACACTAATTTGAGTACTCCAAATAAAAAAATTCAAACTTCGAGAAGTTTCTTAGCCATAATTTTCACATAATTAATTCAAATATTTTGTTTGACCGAATCTAATAACTTTAGTCTAAATTCTTTAATTTTCTTAGCGCATTCATTAAAGATGTAAAAATTATTAATTTAGAATTGAGCAACATAAAAAGTTGACTCGAATTCTGAATTTTGTCATACTTACGCTTCAAATCCAGAATCTACCGCGATACCTACTCACATAAACATACACACTCTTCTTACTCTTTCTTGAACCCACCCCCACCGCCCACCAACACCCCTTCCTCAAAGATTGCAATAATAACACACTTACTACATTTAATGCAATTTCACCATCTCTACTTCACACCTTGCAATTACTCCTCCTTTCGTCAATTTTTTTTTTTTCCTCTTCATAGCTTTCTCCTCCAATTCTCGAAATCCATCTTTTTATTTTCAAATGAAGGAAGCCCTCAACTCTTTTCATCTTTAATTTGTCCTTTTTCATATGTAGTCAAACTTAGTTCATGCCCAAATCTTGACTTGTTTCACTATAAATAAAGCCCCCTTCTCCTTTCACTCTCCACACACAAAATATCAAAAGCTCTTTCTTTTGAGAGCTTCAATAGTAGCAAGAAAGAGCATTACTTCACCTGAGTATGTCTATATACCCAACAAAGTCATTTCTTACATTTCTTTTCCTCCTTTTAGATGCATTTATTATGTCTATATTTGTAACAGAGTCATTTAAACTGCTTCTACGACTCGAATTACATTCAATTAAAAACAATATACTTTTTCATATTTTTGACGATTTATCGTTGACTTTCTAGATTATGTTACTATTTTAGGATTCGGAGAGTGGAGGATGCCGTCCATACATTCCCGTCCGGCAAGTTGGATGCCGTCGTTGGTTGAAAATGATGGAACTGATACTGGGTTCCGCTTGGTCAAGTTAAAAAATAATTTTTAAATTTAATTTATTTATATATATCGATAATGTAGATTGTTTTTCTTAAAATGTTATAACATGTTTAAGACTGCTAATCAATTTCTTTCTTTTTAAAATTCAAATAGATTGAAACAAAAGACTGCTCTATGATCACAAAAAATAATGTTGACCCATTTTAAAGATCCAATTCTTAATAATATCTTTTTAATTCCTTTATGGTTTTCCTATTTGAACACCTTCATCCATTTTTACTAATGCATGTTTGATATATACATTGAGCTAAATATTGTTTATTTTTTATGTCTGAATCAACTGGAGAGGCATTAGAACTCACATCTTGGAGTTGAAAATGAGAAAATGATGTTAGAATTGGTGAGGTACAATAAAGCTTTATGCAATATATCTTCCCCTACTCTTAGTGGCCATTGTGTCAACATTGGTGATTTGTCTTTTGATGAACGCCAATTAAGAAATGAAAATGCAAGACTTAACGAGAATGAAATATAACTAACTACTCTAGACGTTGTACATTAAATATATCTACACTATAATTGAAGAGAGTATCATATATATAAAATATAATTGAAATTCTAACATACAATTATTATATACACAGAGGTAACATTAGTAAGGAAAGAAAAGATATAATTTCAGGTCAATATGACATTAATATGATATAAATTGAACAAGATAATACCATGCCACATAAACACAAATATTGTTGCACATAATTTTTTTCTTCATTTTTTTAAATTACCAGTAAAATTAAAAAGACCGAATCAAACAGTATCGTCTAACTAAATAAACTTCAACTAGTGATGATATTATGACACACATATTGTTGTACACCATTTTTTTCTTCATATTTAAAATCAACAGTAACAATAAAACACTATCATCAAAACTAAAATCAAAAATCAAAATAGAATTCAGTTTGTAAAGAACAAACCTTTTCTCTAAAGAAATAGTAAGTACCCTTTCGAGCAAACTTTAATCTTCAAAGATGCGCCCTCAACAATGAAAGATCATGAAGAATGAGGGTTAATTAGAAGTGAATGGAAGATGAATGAGGGGATTTTAATCGATTAAAGGTAAAAGGTTAAGGTAAAGAGTTGTGTGATGACGTGTAAAGTCAAGGGGTCCACTCATATATGTGTGGACAGCACGGGTATACTAAAATCATTATAAATCTGGTTAAGGTTGAGTCGTCAGCATATAAGGGTTAACTAATATATAAAATAAAAGGTTCAAGATGGTAATGGGAATCCCATGAAGATTAAGTGTATAGTTCTAAATCCAGTTAAAGCTTGTGGGGACATTTAGCCATTTTCTCAAATGTTTTCCTTGGTAAAAGTTTCATTTTGTGCCATTTCTGATTGGTTTTAAATGTGGTTGAAAGAATTTCAGCGTTAATATATGTTTTCAGTTATGTATATTGTTTATCTACTTTGAGGTAATTTTCTACAATTATGTTTCTTAGAATCTAATCGCGTAAAGTTGGATATTGATTTCTACTATCAAAGCTTTGTTGTGATGCATTTTTATAAGAATACGTTGTCGCGATAATGATTAACCTATGAGATATTTTATGATTCGTGATGAATCTAGAATAATTAGTTGAGTTAGGTTTCCTCCAATCACCTCTCTCATATTTTTACATTTTTTTGTTATTTTGTCATTTTTAAGCCACAAGGCGTTCGAGTGTCGTGGTTCCGAGACACTTAGTTGTTGTATTGTTGTGAGCTGTTTTGATGTGTATAATGATAGTATTAATTTTATGTAGAGATGGGTGTCACGACCCAAGGGTACCCCCTAGACGTAACAAGGCAAATAGAACCCCGAAGGGCACCATGTAAGTCACTTAGCATATCATAACATAAATCATACAATAATAAAGAGTAAAAATGCATTTTAAGTCCAAATTTTTCATAAAGGAACGTGGAAGTCTAGACTTGTCTCGATTAGCCATCTATTACAATCTTTGAATAAAAAAGGGTTACAACCCATACAACAGAATCTGAAAGTCAAATACATTGAAAAAGGAAATACAAAGATAACATCCATCCTCGAACCACGAGGACTCACCAACAAGCAATGAGAATAGTCAAATCCAATCTTAAACCAAATGATGACCGCCTTAAGAATCGGACCCTCCACTTGGGAAAATGTAGGAAAATATGGGTTAGTACAAAAATGCACTAAGTATGCTAGTCATGCATAAAAACCTTGAAAACAATCTAAAAAGGGCATTTTAGTTGAATGCATGCAATTTACTAAGTTAAAATACCATTTTGAAGATAATGGATAAGTATAAGTCATAAGCATAATCGACTCTTAGATCATCAAATCATAATAGGAACATACCATAAATACCCTCAAAGCATACTAGTGTAATGCATGAATAAGATCCCATAATTTCACCCATACTTAAGTAAACCTTCTTGAGTACATGTAGTTTATAATTCATCTTCTTGTTCATACTATCATAGTTGGTAATAAGCCTTAACCGACATAGACCATGTGAGCTTACCATGGAATTTGTTGTCTACCCCACACCGTAAAGGGGTTGCCCTACTTGCCTAAGGTAGAACCATACTCTTAGATTAGGTGGATCCACTAGCTAAATACCTGTGAGGGCACATAGTTTATAGGATAAGGAGATTGCTTCTAGAAATCCGGACTCAACTAAAGTAGAAGGTTTCCATCTCATGAGATACATACTTTGGGAACCCGGACTCAACTAAGGTAGAAGGAACTCATTTGGAAAGCCGGACTCAACTCGTGTAAAAGCTTCCATCTCATATTTATATGCACTCAGTGCTAAGCATTAATTCTCATAGATTAAATATTAAGTCTTAACTTAAGTTCATATTCATGAAAGAATGTCTTGACACTGAATCCAACATAATTCATATTATAGCTCATACATTCAATAGGTGAGAATAGCCTTTCAACCTTAGAAATATCATAGTGTGAGGAAACTAGTCACATAATATCATATTCATACATAATTGTGTACATGAAGATAACCTCCAACAACACAACAACTAGATCATAATGATATTCACCTTACTCTGAAAGTTTTCTTAAAGCATATACATAACTCTCATAATCATGCATAATTCACATACTTTGCCCTGCAAGGATCATAGATCATATTTCCATCAACAAATCTAGAATTACTACATTAGACATCGATAATAGCATGATTCAAATAACTCAATTACTACAAGCATAATCTCATTCTAACCTTCTTTCATCAATTCACCTATAGTACTTTCTAAGAAATTGGAGAAAAATTACACTTCCAAGTATTTGTGAGCTCTCTTAACTTAGCTACTTTTGTAATTATCTTCACTCTTATCTCTTTAGGCATAGTAATAATTGTCTTGTTTCTAATTGCCAAGATCCATGCATTAAAGAAGTCATACATGTTGTTATCACATTTTAGTTGAGTATTAAAGTAAACTTTATATCAACACTCTATGTTGTAGTTCGTTAAATCATCCATCATTATTTCTAGACCAATCTAATTCATCTACTCCACATTTTTCCTCAATTGAGATTCGAAGGTACTCTTTCCAATAAACAAACAATGTTGTCTTCTTTGAAGACCTCTCTAGTCCTTAGCCCAGTTAGCTCACAAGTGCCTAACATATATTTTATGTTCAGCAACGGGTAAAATATGTTGAATTGCTGCAAATAATCTTGGTAATTGATCAAGTAATGTTATACTAACAAATACACAATGAAATTTCATAAATACAAATACAAATAAAAGAGTACACCTACATTTTACATATATTTATTAATATGAGATTTTCACCTCTCCTAGTCTTAAATCTTACTTTAGCAGTATGATAAGCCATTTCCATGTATTTTTCTATTAATACTAAACTAGTGTCCAAGCAAGTGGCAGTATCTGGTTATTACCATCGTTGGCCATCGCATTTAACAACTGTCCTCTACAAACTCATTTAAGAAAACAACCGTCTAGACCTATGCACTCTCTACATTTTAAGACATCCTTCATTAATGCATTAATGCATATGTACAAAATATGAAATACTTACCTACCAAGTGCATTAGTTTCACCATGTTTAACAACACAATTACTCCCTGGATTTATCCTTAATAATTCTTCTTTGTAGTCAAGAATTCTGCAGAAATCCACAATATGAGAACCCATGATATCATTCAAAACATTAGTTGTTTGCCTCCCAATAGTAGTCTTGCCAACATGAAGTATAAACATTTTCCTAATTAACTCTTGCAACTTGTCAACTCTTCCGTTTGGCTGCTCAATAATCCTTTATCTAAAGACAGCAGATATGAACTTTGCATTTCACAAATAATTTCTAGGTGTGTTGTTACAAGTATGCCTTAAATTGTATGTATTTATCATGATATCATGTTCTGTGTTGTAAATAAATCCATACGAAATCCATGGACAACCATCCCTATACCAAATTTGAACTTTTCTTGTCTCATCCACACACTTCTCTATTAGAATCCTTTTCTGACAACACATTTACTTACTACTCTTCTAATTTTATTCACATCTACAAAGACCATACCCAACTGCCACACAACTTTCTTGGAAGTAGTATCATGGAAAATTTTATTTTTTCTTGCCCTCTTCCTTCTCTATAAGTTTACACAGCTTGGTAAATTTGCTCTTTGAGATTCAACAACTTCATATCTAAACTCATCTTTATGTATTTCATAACTGCCATCATTAGAACTTGAATAATAATGATCATCCCCTCCTAATCCTCCTTCAACACGTACTTTACCTGTGTTGATTTTATCAAAACCTAAATATAGTATAGATGCGACTGCTAGGAGCTCTTCAGTATCAACTAGAACACTTTATTTTCTTTTTCTTCTTTGAAAACTCATCATTTCACCCATCAACACACTAATCTCCTCATGTACATCACTACTAAAATCCAACTCACTATCGTCAACAAATCAACCTTCAGACTCAACACTATTGTCACAACCCAAAATATACCCTAGACGTGACATGGCGTACAAGACCCCGAGTGGCCCTATACAAGCCACATAGCATACATCATATAATATAATAGAAAATTAAGAGATTTTAAAAGACAATTTTGAAACATAGCAATTTATAAAACAAAGCGAAAATCTAACAAATGTCTCAAATGCCATCTTGTACATAAGAAGTGCTCGGGACGAAAACCATACATCAAGTTCAAAACTGAAAGGTAAAGAGATAATAAAGTAAAGGCTAGGTCCTAGGAATATAAGGAATCACCAATCTTCAATCTTCTACTAAAAGATCCTTAGTCATGAAGATGCAGGATAAGAGCGTCGGACCCTACATTAGTGAAACAATGTGAATGAGTATGTGTTACTACAAAAATGTACCAAGTATGACAGCAAGGCATAAAAATTATAAAATCATGCTACAAAGGACATTTTTGTGATATGCAAAGACCAAGTAAAATCATAAGATAAGAGGGTTAGAAAACATAAATTGTAGTGATGATCAATGCAAATAAAAATTATATTTTGAACACATCTGAGATACTTCTTGAAGTAACCTTAGTTTATTATTATTGGGAGAAGTGGCCTCAACCGACATATAAGACCATGTGAGTTATAACATGGAATCTAGTGTCTCCCACACAAAAAATGGGTGTCCTAATTCCCAAGATAAGACCATGAATTTTTATATTCTGTGTATCTACTAGCTAATGTATATCTAGATAATCAACCCTATAGGGGCACATAAGTATGAGACATGGGTGGTTTCCGCTTATTCACTTTGTACTAAGCATGAATCCCACGGAATAGTTGTTAATCTTAACTTTTCGTATCGTTAAATGACATGGTAGTCGACACTTGTCTTATCATTAAGACACATGGGTGTAGTTGCCACTTGTATTATCATAGGATATCTCCTTGGACCATGTGTGAGAAAACCTTTTAACATCCACCATCTTTTCATAATAGCTTTTAAGGGTCATAGTCATTCACTTAATGCTAGAAATGGCCTACTACTAATGAAAATAAGTTTAAAATTGTGGTCTCTTATCATTTATGGCATATTTGGATACCATACTAATGAAAACCAAATTTAGAAAAATAGCCTGAAAAGCATTGAAGACAAACTGACATGTGGTCAAGCTTCATAGAACATATAGATATATTCATCCATAAGCTTTCTTGAGTTATAACCCTTACTTTCATAAAACATGCATTTTCAATAATTCATAATTTTCATCATATTTTCAAATTAAAAGAAACTTTAAATTCATTTACATCAGTTTCATAGAGATAAGACATGCATAATTTCATAAATTAGTCTTTCATAGTTCAAGACCTACATTATATCACCATAGCTTAGAAAACTTGTTTTATACATTGGTTCATGGGAAATCATCTTTAAAACATGCAATTACTTCAATTCAGGCATAAAAAGTCATAAAATAATCAATTGAATCAATATTGAAAGGAACCCACGACATGAAAGAAGAACCCTAACATCAATTGGAGTTCTAGCTTTACAAAATTCGAGAATCTAGGGACCCTATGGAGGAAAGGACTCCATAGGTGAATATTATCATACCTTGATGCCAAAATCCTAAAGCAATTGAGGATTAGGAGGCTTGATCTTGAAACCCTAGCTTTCTTCTTCAATTTCTAGCGAGAGAAATATTTGAGAGGAGGAGCTTGATCTTCTTTTGAGAATTTAAGGGAATGAATTGAGTTTGGGTGATTTGGGGGTTTAAAATCATTATATAGGGCTTTGGGTAGAAGGAAAAATGACACAGTATTCAGTTAAAATAATTGGGAAAAGACCCTACAACCCCTGACTTAAAAATGCCGAAGTGGGTCTCTGGAAGCCCAAAATGAGTCGTAAACATCACCAAGGCCCGTCAAAGAGGTCGTGAAGAAATTCTACCTAACAGGGCTTTACTATTTTAGACATAAAATTTTTCTTTGATTTTGGAATTAGGAAAACTCAGTGGCATTGGAAAGAGGACTGAGAGATCTTTAATTTGATAGGTCATGTGTAACCTAATTCTTTTTGTTCTAAACGATATGATCATTTGAAGTTGACCATAAACTCCAAGTCTAATTAAAACCCTTCATGTACGACTTGAAGGGCTTCATGGGTCGTTTTGATGCCCGTGGCCCTTTAACACTAGCTAAGGGAGAACCCTTACAAACCTGACCCCCTTAATGATCACCCTAATCACCCGTCTCCCTCTTCACGGCACTTCCAACGGTCCGTAGGAGGGAAGCTTCTTGGGGCAGGTTCTACCTTCTTGTAACGAGCACCATAACGGGTCATTTTCCCCTTCACGGCCCAGCTAAGGCTCTCTGGAGGGTCCCATCATCCAGTTTGGGTTCTTGACAAGCCCATTAGAACCCTTCCTAGACTTTCTCAAATCTGAGGTGTTACAACTATCTTCAGTTGAGCAATCACAACCCTCTTCTTATATGAAATCAAATTCAAAAAGACCTAAATCTATATCATCAACATCTTCAATAGTAGAATCTGCCAAAGTGGCAGGAGTTGTCGTAGAAAGAGATCTAATAGCAACAATAGTAGTGGGAGGTGTTGTGGTAGAATGAGATATAGCAGTAGCAGTTGCAGCAGGAGGAGTTGTGGTTGAATGATATCTACTATCAATGGTACCATTTTTAGTAAAAGAGTATTCACCTACCCCAACTTGTTCATTTACTTTACTAAAAAGTGAACCTGATTCCTCCATATCCCATTAATAGCCAGTCCGTTTGGTAATTAATTATGTATTCGGGGTAGGCTATTTCTTCCTAGCTTTCCAATTTCTTTGTCCTAACAATGTTCAAAGCCTAACATCCTTCCATAGACCAGGTGAGTACGAATACAGCTTCGTGGACCTCACGTCGGGCCAGATATGATATCCTATTACTAAGATTTTCTAATAGAATGGGGATTGCGTGAAGAATTGCTTCATCAATCAAGTGCTTTACATATACCTCTATAATATCTTAATCTTTAGAAGAACAACTTAAGTCTACAATATCCATATCATTATCAATATCTTCAAAAATACAAGTATTAGGTGGTTTAATACTAAATGTGCAAGTTTTGGTGTATTTCAATTCTTTAATGTAGCCTCTTAATTAAAAATAGGATATTATATCCACGTAAACATTAAAAAAAAATTAACTTCCGGCCACTAGTGCAGGTTGGTTGTCCATTATTCAAATCTACCACTCCACCTTGATACCATCTTAAAGTAAGCAAAGTAATTTATGTATAATGTTACATAAATTATACATTGATTAAATATTGTTACACACACACCTTATTTTTGGACATGAACAATCTCTTATTACGATACCCTAGCTCCACCCCTATATATATTGTTTGAGTTAAAGCTTGTTTATTTTTTGATGTCAGAATCTACTGGAGAGGTAGGTAACTAACATCTTCGAGTAGAAAATGAGAAAATGAAGTCAGAATTGTTGAGGGACAAAGAAGCTTTGGGAAATATATCTTGCCCTACTTGTGGTGGCCATCGTATCAACATTGGTGAATTGTCTTTTGGTGAACGCCAATTAAGGAATGAAAATGCATGACTCAAAGAAGCGGTATACCACGTTCACAACAAATATATTGCTATTAGTAATTTGAAGTTAATAAGTTTAAGCTGATCAAACTAACGTATACAAAAAAATTTTTATCTATGTGTTAACTATATACTAAAAAAATGCACGGATTACAAAAGTTGAGTTTCACATACTGTTTAAGATCTTTCACATCATCAAATTTAACCACTTATCTTTGTGAATATAAATAAATAACCAACATCATTAAAAAAAATATTTGCAATTATTTACTTTTACAACAGGCATATATAAGTATATTCTTGTTCTCACAATTCAAGAAAAATTGATCAAACAGTAAATAGGTACACCAAAAACAAGAATTACTTATGAGATATGTCATTATTCTAACACTAAAATATTCGTAATTAACAAAAAAATCTTTAAGAATTCATCGCTAATTTATTATTAAATAAAAAATAACAATCTTTAATTGTTTAATGATAAAAACATATTTAACACTAATTCGAGTACTCCAATTAAAAAAATTCAAACTTCGAGAAGTTTCTTAGCCATAATTTTCATACAATTAATTCAAGTATTTTTTTTGACCGAATCTAATAACTTTAGTATAAATTCTTTAATTTTCTTAACGCATTCATTAAATATGTAAAAATTATTAATTTTGAATTGAGTAGCATAAAAAGTTGACCCGAATTCTGAATTTGGTCAAACTTACGCTTCAAATCCAGAATCTACCGCAATACCTAATCACATAAACAAACACACACTTCTTACTCTTTTTTGAACCCACCCCCACCCCCACGCACACCCTTTCCTCAAGGATTGCAATAATAACACACTTACTACATTTAATGCAACTTCACCATCTCTACTTCACACCTTGCAATTATTCCTCCTTTCCTCAATTTTTATTTTTCTCTTCTTCATAGCTTTCTCCTCCAATTCTCGAAATCCCTCTTTTTGTTTCCACACGAGGGAAGCGTCTACTCTTTTTATCTTTAATTTGTCCTTTTTCATAAATGGTCAAACTTAGTTCATGTCCAAATCTTGACTTGTTTCACTATAAATAAAGCCCTCCCCCTTTCACTCTCCACACACAAAATATCGAAAGCTCATTCTTTTGAGAGCTTCAATAGTAGCAAGAAAGAGCTTTACTTCACTTGATATGTCTATATACCTAACAAAGTTATTTCTTTCATTTCTTTTCCTCCTTTTAGATGCTTTTATATGTCTATATGCATAGCAAAGTCATTTAAACTGCTTCTACGACTTGAATAACATTCAATTAAAAACCAATATACTTTTTCATTTTTTTGACGATTTATCGTTGACTTTATTAATTATGTTATTATTTTATGATTCGGAGAGTGGAGGATGTAGGTTATACATTCTCGTCAGGCAAGTTGGATTTTGTTGTTGGTTGAAAATGATGGAACTGATATTGGGTTCCACTTGGTCAAGTAAAAAAATATTTTTTTAATTTTATTTATTTATATATATCGATAATGTAGATTATTTTTCTTAAAATGTTATAACATGTTTAAGACTGCTAATCAATTTATTTCTTTCTAAAATTCATATAGTTTGAAACATAAGACGGGTCTATGATCACAAAAAATAATGTTGACCCATTTTAAAGTTCCAATTCTTAATGATCTATTTTTAATTCCTTTATGGTTTTCCTATTTGAAAACCTTCATCCATTTTTACTAATACATGTTTGATATATACATTGAGTTAAATCTTGTTTATTTTTTATGTCTGAATCAACTGGAGTGGCATAAGAACTCACATCTTTGAGTTGAAAATGACAAAATGAAGTCAGAATTGTTGAGGTACAATGAAGCTTTAGGCAATAGATCTTTCCCTACCTTAGTGGTTATCGTGTCAATATTGGTGATTTGTCTTTTTATGAACGCCAATTAAGAAATGAAAAATGAAAAATCAAAACTTAAGGAATGAAAATGCAAGACCTGAATAGAATGGAATAGAACTAACTACTCTAGATGTTGTACATTTAATACATCTACACTATAATTGAACAGAGTATCATATATATAATATATAAATGAAATTCTAACGTTGAATCATTATATACACAGAGGTAAGAACTGTAAGGAAAGAAAATATATAATTTCAGGTCAATATGACATTAAAATGATATAAATTGAACAAGATAATACCATGCCAACGCATACTTGTGTAATGCATGAATAAGATCCCATAATTTCACCAATACTTAAGTAAAGCTTTTTTAGTACTTGTAGTTCATAATTCATCTTCTTGTTCATACTACCATAGTGTGAAATAAGCCTTAACTGACATAGACCATGTGAGCTTACCACGGAATCCGGTGTCTACCCCACACCGAAAAGGGGTTGTCCTACTTGCCCAAGGTAGAACCATACTCGTAGCTTAGGTAGATCCACTAGTTAAATACCTATGAGGGTACATAGTTTATGGGATCAGGAGATTGCTTCTAGAAACCTGGACTCAACTAAGGTTGATGGTTTCCATCTGATGAGATACATACTTTGGGAACCCGTACTCAAAAAAGGTAGAAGGAACCCATTTGGAACGCCGGACTCAACTAGTGTAAAAGATTTCATCTCATATTCATATCCACTCAATGCTAAGCATTAATTCCCATAGATTAAATATTAAGTCTTGACTTAAGTTCATATTCATGGAAGAATGTCTTGACACTCAATCCAACATAATTCATACTATAGCTCATAGATTCAATAGGTGAGAATAGTCTTTCAACCTTAGAATAATTATATTGTGAGGAAACTACTCACATCATATCATATTCATACATAAGTGTGTACATGAGGATAACATCCAACAACACAACAACTAGATCATAATGATATTCACTTTACTCTCAAAGTGTTCTTAAAGCATATACATAAATCTCATAATTCGCATACTCTTCCCTTAAAGAACCATAGATCATATTTCCATCAACACATCTAGAATTACTACATTAGACATAGATAATAACATGATTCAAATAACTCAATTACTACAAGCATAATCTCATTTTATCCTTCTTTCACCAATTCACCCACTCACAAGTCATAAATTGGGAATATGGGAATTTCATGGATTTTTTGGGGATTTCAACATAAAAACATAATAAATCTTCAATTCAATCATAATCTAAAGTAATTAAATCAATGGAATCGTCTTTTAAAGGAATCTATGACTTAGAGCAAAGCCCTAGCTTTTGGGGAATTACTAATTTTGAAATTGAGTTTGGAGGTACTCCATGGATGAAGGACTACCATATCTTAGCTATGAATTCCCAACGAATTTGAGGAGAAAAGATTGCTCCTTCCACCCAAGCTTCCACTTTCTTCTTCTTCTTTCTTGAAGTTATAGAGCAAGTGTTTTTGGGAAAATTTGGTTTTGATTTGGGATTTAGGAATCATGAAGAAGATGACTTAATTTAGGGACTTAAAAACCTTATATAGTTAGTTTAATTTAGTGTAAAATGATGTCACTTAATATTAACTTAAAATGGAAAACTCCAAAATGCCCCTAAATGTAACTGCCAAAAGGTAGTTTCAGGCCTCACCCACGACCCCACGACCACGGCCCGTGAGTGGACCCACGTGGCGTGCTGGTGAATCGTGGGTTGGGTTTTTGGAACATGTTTTCTAGGCCTTGACCTACGCCCTTCACTCACGAGGCATGGGTGCCCTCCGTGGGTCATTGCCAAGGCAACTTCTAAGTGTCTTCCTCAAGGACTCGTGGCTGGTCCTTGGGGTAGGTGATGATTATCGTGACCAACAAAACTAACCTACGGTACGAGTGTCTACGATTGTCGATAATATAGTAACCCAACTAAAGGTTGGGGTCGTGTCCCAAGAGAGTGGTGTTGAGAATTAATAGAAAAATAAAATATAGTTCTAATTAGTCGTACCTAAAGATATTAACGATTAAAAACATTGTAAATCAAAGGGGGTGACACAAAAATGTCACTTATCAATTGGGAATTTTGTCACAAGTAGTAAAAACAGCAAAAGTAAACAAGAAAATCAAGTATGGGAGAGAGTTCTTGGGGTGTGACCGCAAAACAAGTTGAGATAAATCATTGGGTACGTGCTTTCAATAGGAGATTTACAAGATAATAGTGACTAGGCTAAACTTTAGATGGAAATAAGTTCCCTTTCGGGCAACTTACCTCGTTTCAAATAGGTTCCTCTCGGACATCCACTTGCCGCATGAAGACTAGCCTACGCCTTACCCCACTCACTCTCTCGAGCTGAGTGTTAGGATATGAGACTAGGGTTCACCCTCTTGGGTTGAACCTCATGTCGACCCACTCCTTAGGCCATCAGTCTAGTGGTCTTGGTTTCGCAACCTCCCTCTCGGGCAAGCCGAAAACACATGGGTGGTTTTGTATTTGCAACTACAAACCCATTAAATTAAACCACAACCACTAGGTGAAATTACCATTAAAATACATCTAACCTACTAGTAAACAAAACCCAACAACAATATCTACACATATTTGCTAAATCACACCCCAAGAATGGGGGTTTTTAGCCACACATCAAGAATTAACAAAATACACCTAAAATGCTACTAAGATCAAAGGGGTATAAGAAATTCAACTTTGATTTAAGCAAAGGAAGAAGAATAGAGAAGACCCACTTCCAACTTGGGGAATATGAAATCCTTCTCTCTTCAAGTCTCCCACAAAACCCTCTCCAAACTTCAGAGAAAATATCCCCAAAAAGTACTATTCTATTCTGCAAATTAAAATAAATGTTCGACTCCTAAAAATTAATAAGAAGTTTAGTATTTATAGACTTCAGAAAAAATTGCTGGCGGATCTTTTGGTGAGGTTAGTTGATATCGCCGAACGACTCGGCGACTCGCCCTTCTTTTGTTTCATCACCGTTTCGTACTTGCCTTCAGCATCTTCACGTTCTGGACCATTGAGCGGTATAGTACTGCTTCACGGAAATATTCGACGAAGCATCGTCTGCTCTTTTCATCGCCTTTTTTATTCTTCTCCTTCAAGGCTTCGCGTACTGGAACAAAGGGCGGAGTGAATCCCTTCGGCGATGCACCGAGTGTTCTTGACGATGCTCAGGCTTCAGGTTCTTCGTTCTTTTCAACCTTTTTGTTCCTTTTGCGCCTAAGTGTCCATGCTTTTAATAAAATTTCAAATACCTGAAACTTAAGAGTTTTCATCTGATATTGAGACATAATAAGCATTCGAGGACACTATTCTTATCAAAATAAATCCCTAAATTAGTCCAATTTGTGGACTCATCAACACCCCCAACTTAAACTTTTGCTTGTCCTCAAGCAAACTCAAGTTCAGTTGTTCAAAAAGGGTGTATCAAACAATGCTACACAAGACTCAATCATGAATGCATACAACAAGACTCAATTTACTTATGCAAGGATCAATTGTGTACACAAAGATTCAGGTTGTGACACACCATTAACAAAGATTCTCATGCTCGCAATACTTGCTACTTGTGCAAGTTTAAGCTCAACAAAAAGTATCTAAATTCCCTCACATGAAGAATGATTCCATATTCACACACAGAGGTTCATTAATTCAAGATCAAGAATCAGATGCAACGCTCACACTAAAAAATGAGGAACTCAATGCATGCTTTCACCCATAGGTTTGCCCTTATTTTCCAATCGAATTTCGATTTGGCTTACTCAAGATCAAAATGGTCTTTCTAAGGCTTGTAATGGGGATGAGTGCAAAGGTATGGTAATTTAGGCTCAGTGACTTCTTCCTCGTGAGATGTGGTACTCTCAAGGCATTCCCTTTTTTTCCTCTATCAATTCTTTTTCTAGTGCTTCTAAGTCATCTTTTTATTCACCTTCATGGATTGCTTGGAAATCCGATTTCCTTCGTACCTTATTCCATTATTTTATTTTATTTTGTTTTTTTATTTTATTTTTTTAATTGAAGGGGTTTCCACTTTTATGTAATACCATGGGTTAATTGGGATTTTTCTTGCACTTCTTAACTTCTCCTTTTCCTTTTCACCACACCCCCAACTTAGGCTTTTGGCCTAAGTTGGCAATTCACTAAACCACAAATTAAGAGAATTATAGGTAGTGGGTCAAGTAAGGTCTAGGGTTCATCGAGGTTCTTCCAAAGGAAGGTAACGCTCAAGGGGTGTTCAAAAGAGTTTCACACACTCACGGGTAGGCCACAAAAGAGGTATATGTCAAATTTGGTTTACACTCTTTAAAATTTCCTAAGATCATATCAAGAGGACACCTTTCTAGATCAATCAGACTAGCAGGGCAAATTCTGGGTTTATTCATGCATGGTTCAAAGTAAGCTAATCACAGAAGGCATTGACACTTAAGTCAAACAACACTACACACTTTTTCTAGTGTGCAACGGTCATTACACGAGAATCAATTCGATAAATGACTAATAACAACGAGATGCAAAGAGTTCACATATTGTCTAAGCAAATTCATTTGGCCTCACCGTGGCCGTACATTCATGTTCGTTCAATTGAGAGCACTATTCAAGTCATCGGTATTGATCGAAACTGAGACTCAAATTTTGCAAAAGAACAGCCACATCAACTCACGAGGGGTAGTAAAAATGTGCGAAAAATACAAAAAATTTCAAAAGGGTCAAAATCATTTTGCAGTTAAAAATTAACGAAAACGGAGCCACAAGCTCAAAGAATCGCAAAGCAATTTTAAAAACACAATTAAAAATAGACAAACCCAAATCTATACAAAACACGGGATCACAAATAGCACACACAAATATCAACACAAAAGGTGTGGGCCTCACCCCACCACACAAAAAAAGTATTTGTCCTCAAATGCAAATAATGACAGTATCCAGAGTTGAAGAAAGATAAGATATAGAAAGAGGTAAAGAAGGATCATGTCTATGTAGTCTCTCTATCTGCCAGGGCATCAGTGCCCAATGCATCTCCCTGAAGTAAAACAATGGTCTCCAGAGTACTGTTGTTTTGGTTCTCATTGTTTGCCTTTGCCTTGGCCTCTGCAGCAAGATTAGCTACAATCATTTGGTCTATCTCATGAGCTTCTTCAAAAGCCCATATTGCATTAACAAAAACTTCGAGCCCATGGAGGCACATTAGGGTCAATGGGAATTCGTCTCTTTTCCCTGGCTTCCTTGGTATATTTCCTTTGTCTGGCTAGCTCTGCTTTCTTTTTATCTTTTTTTAAACTCTCGTGCTCTTATGTGCCTAGGTGGATCATTTCTCCCTGCGACTTTCGATCTAGCCATTTCTGCAAAGACTTCGAGGATAAGTTAGATAGTAATTCAAAAAGGAGCAAAAGGGTGTTTCTGAGTGTGGAATCGCTTAGCCTAGATAGTTGGCGAGGTGCTTGTCCTACTAGGCTAATAGTTGAAAATGATATGCAAATTATACAAGGGTGCAGACAAAGAGTGAATAAGGGATCGTTCGGTGAGTCTCCGAGTGCAATATGTAAATTAAACTAACTGCCGAAAGTCACAGATCAATCAATACATAAAGTATTCAGTTAAGGGCGGGATGGGGACGTTAAACGAACTGCCGAGAAATTCGGCAAGTTTGTTCATCTTGCAGAATAACCAAACGTGTCTATTTTTAACCCATTTCTTTCAAATTTCACCCCGCAACCCAGATAATGCAATTTAGGCTTAAATAACACAATTTCAACGGGACCCATAGAAACTTCTATTCCCACCGCGTAACAATTCAGATCAAAGCATAGCTAAGTGAGAGTCCCTCAAATCATGCAGAAAATACCAAATCATGATCGATAATATATGCAATCCCAGTAACTTAGAGACTCAACAGAGATTTTATGCTATCAGTCATTATGTGCATGAGTACAAATTTTGATAAAATAACTGAGGGGTTCGATTACCAACCTTTGGTGCCGATTTAGATAGTACTGATGTGCTAGGTGGCAATGCGATCCAAATCCGAGCACAATCCAACACTTAAAATACTCTAGAAGTGCAAGAAATAAAATGCTAGAGTGCGGGTGTGAGTTTGATAGGATGAAGCATTGAGGGAGAGTGAAAGAAATGGAACTTTTAAACCTGTGGCTTGCAAAAACCGTCCAGTTTCCACCCATTCGGCAATGTAAGTCAAGTTCGCCCATTCACTCGGCGAAGCGCTGAACATCTGATCTTTTTGCCAAATATAACAGAGTTTTCAGTTCAGGTGGGCATTGCATCAACAATTATTGTCGAGATCACCAATCGAGTTAGCGATGAGCGGAAGGAATTCACACTCCGCCGAGTTTTACAGACCCAATCATTGAGATGTATTGAATCAAACGGCGGGTAAGATCGGCTTAGCTGACCCTTTCGGCGATTAGCCTACAAATTCTATTGCTCGCTAATTTGTACTTTTCGTGCACTCTCCACACTTCCATCTGCACAATCAACACACTATTATTTTATCAAAGATAACTAAAGCAAGTAAGGGTTTTTTTGGGTTGCCTCCCAAACAGTGCCTTAGTTAATGTCATGGCACGACGCAAATCAGCCGTCATACCTCACTCTTGGGGTTAGCCATAGTATCACTAGGCAAACCCCCCTGCTGTCTTGGGTTAAGATGAGAAGAGATATGACCCATTTGGGTCTCCAACTGCTTAATTGAAACTGAATGAGAGGTGGAAGTCTGGTTAAGGGTGGACACATCTTCTTTCTTGCCTTTTAGCATTTTGTCTAACCCTTCAACTTTGTTTATGATACGTGAGAGCATATCCTCGGACCTACCACCTTCCGAATCCTTGGGCTTTGTCGCTTGTGCGGAGGCATATATCTATCCTTCTCCCCATCCTTCCAATTTCAATTCTAATCCCTCCATTTATGGTCTCGATCTTTCCATCCTTCGTATCTAGCCCAACCTTGGTTACCACCTGCCTTGGGTAGTTTGAACAATGACCACCGCCTTGGTTTGCTAGAAAATCTACCTCCTCGCTATACAGAGCTTCAAATTTCATCTCTTCAGGATTTGTGCTCCCAATCCCCACAGCATTGACACCACGGGTACCAACCCCCATGACATTCTTAGATAGAATATCAAGTTGTGTCATGATCTTAGCTATGTTTTGATCTCTCTCATTGTCCTTTTCAATCTGCTCCTTAGATAGCTAGAATGTGACAGGGGAGACCTGGTCCTCATGAGTGTACCACGCTCTGTTGATGGTTGTCATGCCATCTAGAAGTTGGGGTGCTACTGCGTACGACTGTTGTATTAATCCTCTCGGTGAGAATTGGTCAGCGACACCTTTGTTTACCGAGTCTAGACTCTGGTAAAAGTATTGAAGGAGCACGTTATCAGGAAGACCATGGGTTGGGCATTGTAGCCCTAATTTTTTAAATCGAAGCCAAGTTTTGTGCAGAGGCTCTCCATTCAAACGCTTGAAACTTTTGATGCTATCCCGAATAGTCATCATCTTCGAGGGAGGGAAAAATCGCACATTAAATGCGGTGACTAGCTTCTCCCACGAAGTGATCGAGTTTCGTGGTAATTCAGCTAACCACTTGCAAGTTTCCCCCATAAGTGAAAATGGGAATAATCACAGCCCGACTGACTCTTGAGAGATGTTCTTGAAAGAGAATGGCCCATATACATCCATGAAGTTTCGAAGATGCTCATAGGGATTCTCATGAACCAATCCGCTGAAAAGTCCTTTTAGTTGCAAGAGTTGAAACATAGTGCTCGTTATATGGAACACTACATTCCCCTCGGCTGGAGGTAAGCGGATGGATCCAACACTTCCTAGGAGATAGGGGTCATTGACATTTGGCTCTTGGACTTCATTGAGGTTACCGATGTCATCTTGGTGGCCCACCTGGCTACCATTACTGTCGTTAACACTCATGCTTTCTGAAATGTTTATACAATCAAAACAAGAATAAAAGTTAAGTTAGTAAGGCTACACTAAAAAGAACGAAAATTAAATAGGTATACGAAATTAAACCTTGATTTAAGAAAAGGAAGAAAAACGGAGAAGACCCACTTCTAACTTGGGGAAGATGAAATCCTTCTCTCTTCAAGTCTCTCACAAAACCCTCTTCAAACTTCAGAGAAAATATCCCCAAAAAGTAGTATTATATTTTGGAAATTAAAATAAATGTTCGACTCCTAAATATTAATAAGAAGTTTAGTATTTATAGACTTCAGAAAATAGTGTTGGCGGATCTTTCAGCGAGGTTAGCCGATATCGCCGAATGACTCAGCGACTCGCCCTTCTTCTGTTTCATCGCCGTTTCGTGCTTGCCTACAACATCTTCACGTTCTGGACCATTGGGCGGTATAGTATTGCTTCACAGAAATATTCGGTGAAGCGTCAACTGCTCCTTTCATCGCCTTTTTGATCTTTCTCCTTCAGGGCTTCGCGTACTGGAACAAAGGGCTGAGTGAATCCCTTCGGCGATGCGCCAAGTGTGCTTGGCGATGCTCATGCTTCAACTTCTTTGTTCTTTTAAGCCTTTTGGTTCCTTTTTGCGCCTAAGTGTCCATGCTTTCAATAAAACTTCAAATACCTGAAACTTAAAAGTTTTCATCAGATATTGAGACAAAATAAGCATTCGAGGACACTAGTATCAAAATAAATCCCTAAATGAGTCTAATTTGTTGACTCATCAGTAGGTAGGTTTACGACTCTAATCCTCATGTTAAGCTCTAGTTTAGCCTACTAGTTTTTGGAGTATTACAATATCTCCCCCTTGGGAACATTCGTCCTCGAATGACGATCTAGGCACCTTACAGAATTAAACACTCAAAACTAGTAGCCAACATGCATGAAACTTCAAAATAATGCACAATTCAAAGGAGGAAACATCAACTCCGCCTCAAAATATAATCAATGCAATACGAGGAAGTAGGAAGTACATCTAACAACCCAATATGCATGAAACTCAACATTTCTCATATTCATAGGAGGAACTACCTTCTCCAACTAAAATCATGCTCAATACAATATCATGGAGCCAATATGCAATTAGTCTCAAAGCATACCAAAGCTGTCCATCAACTCACCTCATGAAGTCAAATAGGCAACTCATACTAAATGCACAACCACATGAGGAAAATAAATCATAAAAACTCATTTTCTTACTAAACATGAATTTCATCAAGAACATGCATAAAATAAGGAAATCATGGAAAAGCACATATAACGCACATGACTTCCAAAACACTAAAACTCAAGAGGAACTACTTACCTCAAGCTTGAATAGGAGTAGAAAGAAAGAGATGAGGATATCGGGACTTTATATCGGCCTCGGCCTCCCAAGTAGCACCCTCAACTAAGTGATTCCTCCATAAAACCTTTACGGAAGCTATTTCCCTATTTTTCAATCACTTGACTTGCCGGTCTAGGATCTCTATCGGAATCTCTTCATATGAAAGATTTTTGTCAACTCCTAACCCTTCTAGGGGAATATTGGATGTCGGATCTCCAATACACTTCTTAAGCATAGAAACATGAAATACCGGATGAACCGGGGCCAACTCATTTGGCAAGTCCAACTCATAGGAAACCTTCTTAATACGTTGCAAATTTGATATGAGCCTACATATTGGGGACTATGATTCCCTATCTTGCCAAATCTCATCACACATTTCATGGGTGAGATTTTCAAATAGACCCAATCATTGACTGCAAATTCTAGATCCCTTCTTCTCACATCGGCATAAGACTTTTTTTTACTTTGAGTCGTTCTCAACCTCTCTCTAATGAGATAAACCTTCTCAATGTCTTCATAAACCAATTCAAGAACAATAAAAGCAATTTTACCTACCTCAAACCAACCAACTGGAGATCTAAATCTTCTACCATACGAGGCTTTAAAGGGAGCCATACCGATACTTGAGTGATAACTATTATTGTAGGCAAACTTTATTAATCGCAAGTGGTGATCCCAATTACCCTTGAAATCTATAACACATGCCCTCAACATATCTTTTAATGTTTGGATGGTACGCTCCGCTTTCCCATCGGTTTGGGGATGAAAAGTCGTGCTAAGCTTAACCGTAGTACCAAGCCCTTTTTTAAATTACTTCCAAAAGTGTGAAGCAAATTGAGTACCCTAATCTGAAATAATAGATGAAGGGACCCCATGCAACTTCACTATCTCACCTATATACAACTTGGCATATTCTTCCGCCAAATGCGAAACCTTGACGGGAATAAAGTGGGTTGATTTTTTCATCTGATCTATAATGACCCAAATAGAATCATGTTGCCTTCGGGTGTGTGGCAAACCCACAATAAAGTCCATATTGACATCTTCCCACTTCCAAGTGGGAATACTTATATCTTGGTACAAGCTTCCCGGCCTTTGATGTTCAACCTTAACTTGTTGACAACTAGGACATTTGGCTACAAATCCCGCAATATTTCTCTTCATACAATTCAACTAATAGACTTCCTATAGATCACGGTACATCTTGGTGTTTCCCGGATGAATAGAATACCAAGAACTATGAGCTTCTTCTAAAATTTGTTCCCTCAAACCATCAACCTCCAGAACACATAACCGACCTTGGAACCTAAGCACCACATCTCCCCCTTGGGAGAAAGCCTCAACGGACTTATTGAATACCGACTCTTTCAACTCAACTAATAAAGGATCACGATCTTGCTTAGACTTCACATCCATCACAAAGGACGATTCAGAGTCATTATGGACCATGACACCACCCTTGGTGGAATCCACTAGTTGGACACCTAGTCGGGCCAATCTATGCACCTCACGAACCAATTATTTCTTTTCATCCTCTACATGAGCCACACTACCCATGGACAACCTACTAAGTGCACACTACAACAAATATGATAAATAGCTACGAAAGTATTAGCTACGACATGAAATTCGTCACTAATCATTTACTTTAAGTGACAAAATTTATGTATTGTCCTTAAATATATGAGACATATACTTTTTGTGACTAAACATAAAAATTTGTAGCAAAGTTTATTCCACTAAACTTTCCCACCAAAAAGTGAATTGGCGCCATTTATTGAATATTATTAGCAACGAATTTAGAGTTATCAGCGACACAATATTTCGTCACTAATATTGTATCTAATTTGTGAAAAATTATTTTTTATCTTAAAATAAGTTAAATTTTGGACACGAAAAAATTTTGTCACCAAAAATATATTGTTACAATAGTGACAAATTAGAGCTCATAGTTAAATCTTGTAAGATTTAGTAACAAAATTTTATATCCAACTGTGACCTTAAATTTTGTCACTGTTAATATAAACAATTAGTGTCAATCACTTTAGCATCTCTAGTCAACCTACTCGTTAGTGACAATAAAAAATCGTCACAAAATTTGGAATGAGTTAAATAGCAACGACATAAATTTCGTAGTTGAATAATTTAACTATTTGCTACGAAAAATAATTCATAGCTAAATAAAAAATTGTTTTTTGACTACGATTCTTAATGATTATGAGTGATAATCCGATGAGAAAAATTAAATACTTCTTAAAATATTGATCAAATCCGTCGATTAGTTGATCGGAGTTGTATTTTTTGAAATAAACCTCGAAGAATTGGATTGATTTTGCAAAAATGGTTTAATCCATTGATTTTCTTAAATTAGGCAGTTAAAAGGCTAATTTATAGAAATCTCACTAGTTCAGGAGCTACTTACTTAGATACACATTAGTCTCCAATATTACTAAACTTACTAGATTTTGTTGCATCTAGATACGTCCAGATACAATATGTATCTCTGAATACATGAAGTCAAAATTAGGTTTAATTTATTCCAGATACACTATATTCAAGTAGATTCACATGTATATGGGATACATAGACAAATCTCGATCCCCTTCTTCTCCTCCCTCATATCTTGCTCGCCACTCTCAAATCTCGTTCACGTATTTGGTACCCAGATACATGTGAATTATATCATATACATGTATATGTTGTGTATCTAGTGTGATTCACATCTATCTAGGATATATAGACAAATCCTGCTCACCTACCTCTCATGTCACTCGTCACTCTCATATCTCGCCCGTATATCTGGTATCCCCTATACATGAAAATCACACCACATACATGTGTATAGTGTGTATCTAGTATGATTCATATGTATATGAGATACATACACAAATCTCGCTCGCCTTCCTACATCTCGCTCGCCACTCTCGTATCTTGCTTGCATATCTGATAATACTTGCAAATTACACTAAATACATGTACATAGTGTATGATTCACATGTATCTAGGATGTATAGATAAATCTCACTCGCCTCCCTCCTATCTCGCTCGCCACTGTCATATCTCACTCGCGTTTCTGTTGTCTCTCTCTCTCACTCACACACACATATATATATATCAACAAAGCACTGGATTCTGATCCTCATTATTTGTATTTGCTTCATGTAGACCAAATTGAATCGGTACATTGAATGTACGAGTGATGAGTCCACGATTTGGACTCATTTAGGGATTTATTTTGATCGATTTAGTGTCCTTAAATGTATATTTTGTCTCAATAACTGATGTAAATCCTTAAGTTTCAAGTATTTGAGTTGAGAGACAAAGCATGGACGCTATTAAGCAAACAAGGAACAAGGCGGCTGAAAGAACGAAGAAATGAAGGCATGAAGATCGCCTAATGCATTAGGCAAGTCACCGAATGGCCTTAACCTCGCCCAAAGTTCCAGTGTGCTGACCCTTGAAGGAAAAGATCAAGTTGGCGATGAAAGGGAGCAGTTGGCGCGTCGCCGAATAGTACCGTGAATCAACACTATATCGTCCAATGATTCAAAAACACGAAGATGCTGAAGGCAAAAGCTGAAAGGCGATGAACCAGACCAATGGGTAGATCGCTGAGTGCATCGGCGATCTCGACTAACTGCGCCGAGTGGTCCTTTGCAGCACAAATTTTGAAAAACAATAAATACCCATTTAAATTTTTAGCTTAGTATCAAGTTGAAATGAAGTATTACTGATTTTTTGAATATTTCAGTTTGAGTTCTTAGAGTTTTTGGAAGACCTTGTTCTTGAGCTTTGAAGGTTTTGAAGGTTTTCCTCTCCAAGAATTTGGAAGTGGGCATCAAAGAATCTTCATCTTAGATGTGTTTAAAGACATTATTTATCGTACCCATTTGATGGAAACAACTTTTGGTATCGATTTCTATGTCTTTTTCATGTCTAGCGAAAACTCCAATTCTTGGAGTGTGATTATGTGAATATGGGTTAAATTTACTATTGGTTAATGCTTATTGTTAGTCTATTTGCAGTTTAAATGTGATTTCATTTAGACTTAATGGGATTGTAGTTGCAATACGATTTCATCTTAGTGTTTTTGGATTTCTCGAGAGAGAGGTTTTCAAACCAAAACTACTAAATCGATAGCCGGTGGTTATTGGGTTGTCATGGGTTCAGCTGGAGAGAGTGAACCCTATACCTTCTCCCACACATTCAGCTCGAGAGAGTGAATGGGCTAAGGCGAAGGCTGTCCTTAATTATTGCAACTCGGTGTTCTAGAAAAACCAAGTTGATTCGAGGTAAGTTGTTCGAGAGAAAGTTTACCTCACTAAAGTCTAGCTTAGTTACAAATGTTCAGCAATTTACTATCAATAGCATTTACCCAGTTATTTATTTTATCCCATATTTCTATAACATCCCAAGAATCCTGTCTCCGTATCTTGCATCTTTATATTTTTGCTATTTTTGGTTTATTAGTTCAATGCAAGCCCCTCGTGATAATTGACATTCGTCTCATCTTTTGATTTGATATGTTTGTTTTCGTTAATGTTTATAGCTATGATTGACTAGAACATAATTTTACTTTTCTATTTAATTCTCGATTACTAACCGCTCCCTTGGGTATCGACCCCAACACATTCGGTTGGGTTATATTACTACACGCGATCGTTGACACTTGAATTAGAAGTTTTGTCTTTGATTACGTCAAACATCAAATTGTTAATGAGTCCACGATTTGGACTCTTTTAGGGATTTATTTTTGATAGATTTAGTGTCCTCAAATGCATATTTTGTCTCAATAACTGATGAAAACCCTTGAGTTTCAGGTATTTGGAGTTAGAGACAAATCATGGACACTGTTGGGCAAAAATGAACAAAGAAAGCTAATAGAATGAAGAAATGAAGACTTGATAATCGATGATGTTATTCGGTGAATCGCCAATATTATTCGGCGAATTGCCAAATAGCCAAGATATCGCCTAAAGTTACAGAAAGTTGGAGCTAAAATGGGGGAGAACTCGGCGAACAACAACCATAATCGGCGTATCGCCGATCTAGTCGCCGAAGGACAACCAGGTCGCCAAAAGTACGAAAGAAGATTCAAGCAAATGCTGATGGGCGAAATGGAAGGATGAAGGGAGAATCGTGGAGTCATTCGGCGATTGCGACCTAGATTACCTAAAGTCACAGTAGCCAGACCAAGAAAAAGAAAAAATAGAAGGCAAGATAAAGAGCAATCGGCGATTCACCGATCCGTCAACGATACCCGACTTACTTCGCCGAATAGTCCTGAGCAGTGACACTTCAGACGTGTTTAAATTAGTTTTGGCTAGAGAGAGAAATTCATTCAGAAAGGGAGGAAAGAATTACTTAGAGAGAAAACACTACCAAAGGGTTTAGTGAGTGAGTTTTAGCAAGATTTTGAGAGATATTTTGTAAGAGAGGAGATTATCAATTGATTTTCATCTATAATTCTCAGTTTGTACCCAACTATGGAAGTGATAATTGATTTTGATCTTCTTATTTTGAAATGAGTGGCTAAAAATCCTAATTCTTGGGGTTTTGATCATGAAGCCAATTGTTGAATTTACTTAGTGGGTGTTTGTTAGTTGCAAAGAATGGTGTTAATTTGAAGTGAGTCTAAGTTTTTGCTGTGTTTCCAGGTTGAATTGCGCTACTTTGTGTATCAATTTCAGTGTTGCGCACTTGCTCGAGAGAGAGGTGTGGAACCAAGGTGGCAATCTTAGCATCCTTAGTAATGGGTTTACTTGGTTTTAGCTTGAGAGAGTGAAACAAGTGACCTTTCCTTTGTATCCAGCTCAAGATAGTGGATTTGATGAGGGTAAAGAGCTGGGCCTTTTCGGTTGGTGAAGTTCGAGAGAATTCAACATAGAAAAGGTAATTATTTAAGAGAAAGTTACTTTATATATGGTTTGACCTAACCACAACAAATTATCCCATTATGAGTAGTAACATTTATCCATTTCTTTGAGATTCAATAATTGGCTGATCAATTCCCCAAGTTTTACTCTAATATTTGATTGCTTGTGTTGAAGTGTAAATTTGGATAGGTATTAAAACCCGAAATTTGAGATTTGAACATTAATTGAGCAATAATTGTTTGATTGAAGAGATTGTCATTGTACTTTCATTATTGAATTTGAAGGAAGTACTACTCCCTGTGGGAACGATCCCAACCCTTGGTTGGGTTATATTACTATTAAATGACCGTGGACACTTAGTATTGGATGAATCGCCCGAATACGTCAAGTCAACGAGCATGCGATAGGAATTCTAAAACAAGACATAAGCTGGAAAGGAACTGAAGGAACATACCTGGTTGTAACTCAACTCAACTAATTTCACTATAAAGTAGTAAGATAAGTGTAATTTAAAGAAATCTTTAAAACATGTAGATAACATCTCAGTGTATTGAAAAATTCAACAATAACTCAGTTTGTATATGAAAATACAAATAACTCTATGTATATAAGAATACAAAATATCTATATGGGAGTTTCTCTAACTGGCAATCATCACTATGAGCTATGTGATGTTACAACGTCTACACTTGACTCTTAATATTTCTTGAATTTTGAATTTGTGCATTAAAGGTTATGATTCATGTTTATGGATGATCTCATGATGTTTAGACGTAACTTAGAGTGTATAAATAAAATAGAAAACATAGGTACGATTCAAGGGAACTCAAATGGGAAGAAGCGGGAAAGCGAAAAGACCAAAATAACTTAATTGGGTAGGGAAAAGACCAAACTACCCCTCTTAAATTTAAGTAAATTTGCTTAGCTAGATAGCCCGACTTCAAACGAACATATCTCCCTCTTATGAGCTCGAAAATTAGCACACTTGGTGGCGTTGGAAACAATATTCCAAGACTTTTCATTTGATATCTTATAGGCTACCTAACTCATCATGTACTAAAAGTTATGGTTGTTTAAACTTGACCCAAAATTTATATACTTAGCAAAACTGGCCAAACTTTCCAAATTTATTCTTTAAAAAATAGTTCCTTCTAATTCTAGTTCTTTGTTAGGCGGGATGTTACAATATCTCCGCCTTGGGAACATTCATCCTCGAATGAGATTACTCTAAATAGGCTTAGGGTGTAACATCTAACATTCAACTCAAACACCCAACAAGCAAATCTAACACATTCGGTATATCAATTAAAGAGTACTAAGAAGAGAATTAGTACCTTGATCTGTAATGTCTCTAGAGTCAAATAGATGTGGGTATCTCTTCTTCATATCTTCCTCAGCCTCCCATGTAGCTTCCTCAACAAACTGATTTCTCTATAAGACCTTGACTCATGCTACTTCCTTGGCTCTCAACCTGCGAACCTGGCGGTCTAAATTCTAAACAGGAATCTCCTCATAAGATAAGCTATTCTTAATACCAATATTCTTAGGCGGTATAATCAATGAAGGATCGCCCATACACTTATTCAACATGGAAACGTGAAATACCGGATGAACTGCTGCTAACTCTTGCGGTAGCTCCAACTCATAAGCTACATTACTAATCCTCTTGGATATCTTGTAAGGACAATTATAATGGGGACTAAGCTTCTTCTTCGTACCAAATGTCATAACACCCTTAATGGGTGAAACCTTTAAGTATACCTAATCATCTACTTAAAACGCTAAGTCTCTTCTCCTAACACCAGCATAGGATCTCTGACGACTCTGCGCTGTTTTCAATCCTTCTTGAATAAACTTTAATTTCTCCATAACTTGATAAACTAAGTATGGTCCTATCAACCTAGCTTCACCAACATCAGACCATCCAATATGAGTTATGCATCTTCTCCCAAAAATAGCTTCATAAGGAGCCATCTGGATGTTAGAGTGATAACTATTGTTATAAGAAAACTCAATGAGAGGTAGGTGATCATCAGAATTACCCTTAAAATAAACCACACAAGCCCTCAACATATCTTTTATACTCTGAATAGTTCTCTCTGCTTGACCATCTATCTGAGGATGAAAAGCAGTACTCAAGTTCACCTTTGAACCCAAACCTTTCTTGAAAGACTTCCAGAACCGTGCAGTAAATATTGCACCTCTATCTGATATAATCAAAACTGGAACACCACGAAGTTTTACTACCTCTTGAATATATAACATGACATAATCCTCTGTTGAATGGGTAGTTTTTATCCAAAAAAAGTGGGTTGATTTAGTCATTCGGTCAACAATCACCCAAATAGGATCATGTTGCCTGCGAGACCGTGGAAAACCAGTAATAAAGTCCATATTGATCATCTCCCTCTTCCATTTTGAAATCTCTATATTCTGAGCCATTCCACCGAGCCTTTGGTGCTTTACTTTAACTTGTTGGCAATTCAGGCATTTAGCAACGAACTTAGCAA
Source organism: Solanum gracilifrons (assembly GCA_029582605.1). Lineage (NCBI taxonomy): Eukaryota > Viridiplantae > Streptophyta > Magnoliopsida > Solanales > Solanaceae > Solanum > Solanum gracilifrons. The sequence continues at coordinate 12,465 of JAJOOH010000443.1, read as the reverse complement.
TAGCTTTCTCCATACTATTCCACCAATACACTTATCTAAAGTCACGATACATCTTTGTGGAATCCGGATGGATAGAAAATCTGGAGCTATGAGCTTCCTCCATGATCGTCGTCCATCCACCCTTACTAAACATAATCTACCTTGATACCTCAATACACCATCTCCCCCTTGTTCAAAAACCATTATTTTTTAGGTATGAACATTTGCCTTCAATTCAAGAAAAATAGGATCTTGGTCTTGTTTATGTTTTACTTCAAACACTAATGATGATTCAGCCCCATTTATCACCACTACTCTTCCTTCAGTGGAATCCATTAGTTGAACTCCTAATCGTGCAATTTTGTGCACATCTTTCGCTAACTATCTCTTTTCTTCATCAACATGGGCGATACTACCCATAGACAACCTACTCAAAGCATCAGCAACTACATTAGCCTTAACTGGGTGATAGAGAATACTAATGTCATAATCCTTGAGTAACTCTAACCACCTTCTCTGTCTGAGATTAATCTCTCTGAATAAACACATACTGAAGGCTCTTGTGATGGGTGAGCACATCTAAATGAACACCATAAAGAGAGTGACGCCAGATCATCAAAGTGAATACTACAACAACCAACTGTAGATCATGGGTTAGGTAATTCTTCTCGTGAACCTTAAGCTATTTGCAGGCGTAAGATATAACTTTACCATTCTGCATCAACACACAACCTAGTCCAGCTTAGGACACATCACAATATACCACAAATCCTTGCATACCCTCTGGTAAGGTTAACATTGTGGCAGTAGTCAACCTAGTTTTCAATTCCTAAAAGCTCTTCTCACAAGCTTCAAACCATTGAAACTTAACTGTTTTCTTAGTCAACTTTTTCAATGGGGATGAAATAGTTGAGAACACCTCGAAACACCTTGTATAAGATCCAACAAATCCCAAGAAACTCCTAATATCAATTGGAAATGTGGGTCTCGGCAAATTCTGCACTTTTTCTATTTTCTGAGTATCAACTCTAATATCATCACTGGAAACAATGTGTCCTATGAATGCCAGACTCGAGCCAAAATTCACACTTACAAAATTTAGCATACAAATCTTTGTCCTTGAGAGTTTGGAGAACTATTTTGAGATGCCTTGCATAATCTTCGTCATTCCTCGAATAGATTAGAATGTCATCAATGAAAACAATAACAAACATATCTAAATAAGGCTTAAATACTCAATTCATAAGGTTCATGAACGTTGCAGGAGCATTAGTCAAACCAAACGACATGACTAGAAACTCATAATGACCATAACGAGTCCTCAATGTTGTCTTTGGAATACTACATTCCCTTACTCTCAACTGATGGTAGCCTGATCTAAGGTGTATCTAAGAAAAACAAGTGGCACCCTGAAGTTGATCGAATAGTATCAATTCTCGGAAAAAAGATATTTATTCTTCATAGTAACCTTATTCAACTAATGGTAATCTATGCTCATTCTAAGAGAACAATCTTTCTTCCTCATAAATAAAAGTAGAGCGCCCCAAGGTGAGACACTTGGTCGAATAAAACCTTTCTCAAGGAAATCTTTCAACTTCTCCTTTAACTCTTTCAACTCTATTGGTGCCATTTTATATGGAGGAATAGAGATATGATGAGTATCGAGAAAAATATCTATACCGAAGACTATTTCTCTCTCATGAGGGACTCTGAGAAGATCATCATGAAAAACATCGAGAAACTATTCTACTACTGGAATGGACTAAATTGAAGATGTCTCAACACTACAGTCATTAACTCGGACTAACTGATAGACATACCCCTAGAAACTAACTTTCTCGTCTTAAGGTAAAAAATAAAATGACCTTAGGCACTACTGAACTAGTCTTCCACTCTAAAACTGGCTCATTAGGAAACTGAAACTTAACAACTCGAGTTTTACAATGAACTGAGGCATAACACGCATGAAGCCAGTCCATACTTAGAATGACATCAAGATCTACCATATATAACTCGACTAAGTTATCCGTGGTGCTCATTTGATTGACAAAAATGGTACAATCATGATAGACTCTTTCAACTAGAATAGACTCACAAACAGGTGTAGAAACACTGAATGGCTCAAGAAGATTCTCATGAAGAACAACAAAATTCATCGCAACATAAGGAGTCATTAAAGATAGACTCGCTCCTGGATCTAGTAAAGAATAAACATCAAAATTAAAGGCTTTGACCATACCAGTAACAACATCGGGAAAATCTTCTTGCTCTTGTTGACTAGTGATATCATAGAGATGGTTTGCTCCTCTGCCTATCCCTTAAGTATCTCCTCTAGATGTAGCCCTATCTGGTGGAGAACCTAAATAAGATTGGGCTTTATTTCCCTAATTACCATTACCCTGTCTGTTCTTAGGGCACTATTTCATAAAGTGACCATTCTCACCACACTTGAAGCAACCAATGGAGCTATCACGACACACCCTTGAGTGGGTCCTACCATACTTAGCACATGTAGGACCCATTACCTCTTCGTTCCACACTACCTTGATATTGCGCAGGTCTAGCTCTGAAATTTTGTGAATTCTAAATTTGGAACTCACTTTTGTTCCTTGGTGCTGGTGCACTAGCAGATGATGGAGCAAGTCCCTTTTATTTCTGTTGGAATGATGACTGGTTGGCATTACTTTTCTGCTGTCCGGACACATTCCATGTCTTAGCTCTTTTGTTTCAAAACTCCTCTCTATCTCTCAGCTTCTGTTCCTCAACCTATTGCACATGGATCGTCAGCCTTGCAATGTCCATATCTCATATCCTCATAGTTGCCTTGCCTTTCTTACTTGACAGATGAGACAACCCAGCAACGAATAAACTAATCTTGCTTCTCATGTCAGCAATCATCTCCTGAGCATAACGAGAAAGTTGGGTGAACTTCAGACTGTACTCCTGAATACTCATAGATTCCTACTTAATAGTGAGGAATTTTCGTATCTTTGCTTCTCTCAGTTCATGGTGACAGAAATACCCCAAGAAGGCCTCCTCAAACATAGTCCAGCTCACAAGTGGTGCACCTTCAGCTCTATTCTTATTCCATTGATCAAACTAGATTCTAGTGACACCCTTCATTTGTTATGCCGCTAGTTCCACCATCTCAGATCAGTAATTAGCTTAATCTTAAAAACCTTCTGAAGTTCCTCTACAAAGTTTTCCGGATCCTCAGTGACACTTGAATCAGTGAAGCTTGGAGGATTCATCCCTAAGAACTCACGGATCCTAGAAGCATCAACCACTTCTTGTTGATTTTCTCTCTATCCAACTTGATTGGTCACAACTTGACTCAACTTCCGGATAGCCTCCCAGAACTCAGGTGCATCATTTACCCCTTGTTCCTCGACATTCCTCCTAGCAAGACGACCTCTAACAACTCCTCATAGAGGCATGATTTGAAATACATGCACAAGCACGAGTTAAAAGAAACTTTTTAGAGATAAACTCTATCGCATGAAATGAGTATGAAAAAAGTGAGATAGTTTCTAAGTGTCACAGCCTCATAATTATAGATGTGGAGGGCTTCACCCAATAACTAGGAATCTATAGAAACGACTACATAGACTCCTTGGGACTCTTGAACTATGTGCTCTGATACTAAGTTTGTCACGCTCCGAGCCTATACCCTGGGCAGGACTGGCTCTCGAGAACCATTGTTGGCCCCAAGCGAACCCTTGGTCTGGCTTCACTCTTAGCGAAAGACTTACTCACGATAAAAGTTCCTCAAAAAGTAAACTGAGAGCTCGATAGATAATTTAGAGTGATTTAGAAATAAACATTCAACTAGTCATAACGACAACTCAAATCTTTAAACATTAAATACTGAAAATGGAAAAAACTCATGAACAAACAATAACCAACTGTCCATGAAGCCTCTAATAATTGAGATGGACGTCGGGACAAGACCGACGACATCCTAATGAACTAGTCTCATAAAACAATATCAAAGGGGATCCTCCGGAAGCAAGGAGGCTCACCAACAACTCTGAAGCTCAACTTGATCAACGAAGAACTGAATGATAATCCTCGTTACCTGTATATGCATCATAAAAGATACAAGCCAAATGGAATCAGTACATCGAATGTACGAGCATGCGATAGGAATTCTAAAATAAGATATAATCTTGAAAGGAACTGAAGGAACATACCTGGTCGTAACTCAACTCAACTAATTTCAATATAAAGTAGTAAGATAAATGTAATTGAAAGAAAATCTTTAAAACATGTAGATAACATCTCAGTGGATTAAAAAATTCAACAATAACTCAGTTTGTATATGAAAATACAAATAACTCTATGTATATAAGAATACAAAATATCTACATGAGAGTTTCTCTAACTGACAATCATCAATATGAGCTATGTGATGTTACAACGTCTTGCCTCACACTGCCAAGACCGTCCTATACTTTTCCAGGGGTATAGAACCTAACTACTAAGTGGACCCACTAGTCTATGGTAAAAAGCAATAGGGAATCATCTAAAATGTATGAGCCTTTTCTACCCATGTTGGCTTCACGGTTTATGGAGACTTTTAATAATCTGAAGTCAACTTGTCTCCAGATCGGTGCTCAACACTACTCCCAAAATTTAACTAGCTCATATGTTTAAAAACATAACTCTTTCTGTGGTTTGAGATAATTACTAAAAAACTAGCTCAAAGGCTCTCTTGGAAATTTGTGTTTCCTCTTTTGATTAAATGTGAAAACATTTACTCTTTGGGAATACTTAGTTCCTACATACTCTGTTGAAAAAAACGAACTTCACTTTTACTCTTACTCACCTCAAAGCTCAAGTCTTAAAACAAGTTTAAAGAATTTGTAAAAGACTTCCTGAAAAGACTCTAGGAACTCTCTAGACTTGGCTCTTAAATTTCCTTGAATTTTAATTTGTGGATTCAAGGTTATGATTCATGTTTATTGATGATCTCATTATATTTTGACGTAACTTAGAGTGTATAAATAAACTAGAAAACATAGGTATGATTCAAGGGAACTCAAACGGAATGAAGTGGGAAAGGGTAGAGGACCCGACGACCCTAGCATACTGAGTTATGCAGGGTGCCAGACCTTGAACTACAGAGTCAGGGTTGGGGGGCTTTGAGTGGTGTAGCGCCCTAGAGCCCAAAGTATAGACTCTTCATGCTGGCGCACTAAGTGGCGCAGTGCGCCTACCCCCTTCCCAGAAATCCATGAATTTTCTTGTTCGTTTTTCGACCCTAATTCGTCAAGATTCAATTGATTTATTCCCTAAACACATAGATATAAATACCCAACCAAACTATACAAGAATCTACTCAAAAACAACCTCAAATCTCATGCAATTAACTCAAGAACTCCTCAAAACCTCAACAATCAAGATCCCAATAGAAACTCCAACAAAATCCATCAAGAACTCAATTACTCGACTTTTCAAAAATGTAAATACGTTGAATTAAATTATGATTGGCGCATGGGTGAAAGAACCCTACGCTATGTGAACTCACAAACCTCTTAGGGATTAACCCTTGGCGAAACAATCTTCGATTCCGCAAGAAACTTCCAAGAACCCCTTAACTTTTCTCCTTTCTCCTCTTCTTGGACTATTCTCAAAAACCCTATCGTGATTTATGAGTGCGTAAACTGAAACTATTAAGTTTAGACCCCTAATTAATTACTATAAACGAAATAACTTAATTGGGTAGGGAAAAGACCAAAATACCCCTCTTAAATCCGGGTAACTTTCCTTATTTAGAAAGCCCAACATCAAAAGGGCATATCTCCCTCATACTAGCTCAAAAATTAGCAAACTCGGTGGTGTTGGATAGAGGATTCCACGTCCTTTCATTTGATATCTTATAGGCCATCTAACTCATCATGTACTGAAAGTTTGATCGCTTGAAGTTAACCTAAAACTTATACTTAGCATAACTTGCCAAGCTTTACAAATTTATTCTTTCCAAAATAGTTCTTCCTAAGGTGGGATGTTACAAGTAGATTCTAATGGCTAATTGAATTCTCCTTTTTTATTTGCATTCATTGAATATTTCCTTTCATGTATTTATTACTCTTAATTAATATGTCTATATATTTATTGCTCAGTACAACCTTTTCAATTCTCCTAATCTATTTATATATAATAGGAGAAGAAAAGGTGCCACGTGTCAGCACAACAAAAAAACTATAATTATTATTTAAAAAATCAATTAAAAAACTGATTGTAGAAAAACAATAATTACCATTAAAAAAACTTATTGTAAATTTTTTTTGTTAAAACGATCAATTAGTAGTTAGTTGTAGAAATGAGGTAGTTTTTTTCCGTTCATTTTTAAAATTTATCTATATATATATCTAAAAAACAAAACATTTAAAAAAAACATAAATCGTAAACAAATTTTGTTTACGTTAAAAACTGATGGTTTGATCTCTTTTTTCTAAAAAAAATATAATAATAATTTGAATGTATTGTTCCTAATTAAAGGCTAACTGCCTTTTAAAAAAAAAAACAGTGGGACAATTTTTAAATTTTTGTAAATGTTAAATATTATTTTTTAAATTTTTAATTACGTAAAGGGAAGTAGTGGATTCCTAAAATATAAGTAATTGATTAAGTATTTTCTTCTTCCTTTTTAAAAATTTCATAATTTAGATTATTTTAATTTATAATTTGAAACTTAACCAAAAATTAATAATATTAATAATATATATATATATATATATATATGTGTGTGTGTGTGTGTGTGTGTATATATTCATAATTCAAATTATTTTAATTTAAAAATTGAAACTTATCCAAAAAGTAATTCAATAAAAATTAGAAATATTTTTTACATTTAAAAAAAGGATTGAAATTAACGGGAAAAAAAAGAATACGAAAGTAAGATTCTACAGAAGTTTAAAGAGCAACTGCCATGGTTAAAAAAACAGTTAAAAGGAACAAGAGTTACGATAAAAGGAAAACATTTGCAATTTTTTTTTTAAAGCTTCATATATACCACTCTAATTAAAAAAAACACACAAATTGCAAATCTTTCTTTCAACTTTTTTTTTGTATCTCTCTTTATTTTTTTCTTCTTCTATATAATCATTGTTTTATGTGTTTTTATTAAATTTAAGTGCTAATCTTCATATACAAAAATGGAGATTAGATTCTGGAGTATGGAATCAACATCAAAGGTATGCATTTATAATTATTTATTTTATAATTTAGCAACTTTATTCATCATAAAGTTTAAGTGTATAGTTTAGAATTCGATAATAGATTGGGGGATATTTGACCATTTTCTCTATTTTTAATAAAGAATAAAAATTATTATTTTCTTTGTTGTTATAGTATATAATAAGAATATAAAATGAATGATGTCTTGCAAAGTGCTATTTTCATCTTTTCATTTTTTAGAAGCAAGAGACCAAATGAGAATGAAAGGCAAGGGCAAGCGATAGAAAAGTCCCTCGCGCGAACTACTAATACTAGAAAATGGTGAGACCATTAGTGAAAGAAGGACCAAGGAGGATCCTATCCTAAAGGAGAAGGAGGAGTAGGAGGAGTCAGTTTTCTTTGAAGATTGAGGAACGTAGTGTTGGATAATTATGCCATTCGGAAGAAGTCTTCTACAGAAGAAAAGCCTATTACGAGTAAGTGGAGAGGAAAGATCTCCAGAGATTCTTATCTCATTCCATTCCAGTGATATATTCTAGATATAACATATCTTGGGTTCTTGGGTACATATATAAATTTTCCTCCATTAATTGTTCTAATAGTTTTATATCTTTCACAAATTCTATCAAATATTGTAAATATTCGTAGTTCATTTTAATCTGAGTATGCCATCAATGTATGAGTAGTATGGTATCTAGATATACCATCAATGTTTATGCATTATGACTTCCCGAGTCATCAATGATCATATTATAATATGGTTTTTGATGTATTTTTGAGAAAAAGTTTCCAAGTATGAGTTGAGCAAGAGTATAAGGGACTATGTAATCCCAGAGGTGTCAATTTTTTCATTGATAAAATAGAAACTGAGATTTCTAAATGAGTTATGAGTTTAAAAGATTTTAGAGTAGCTACCTCCTTTAAGATAAATATTTTGAGTAATAATCTCAAACCAAAGAAAGAGTTATGTTTTTAAATATATGAGTTGAGTATAATTTGGGAGTAGTATTAAGAACCGATGTGGGGACGAATTGTCACGACCCAGACCATCGTGATTGGGATCCACACTAACCCTACGGTGGGAGAACCATTAATAATAATTAGCTAACCAAGAACTACACAACTTAATCAAAATACTAAGGCATTTAAAGTTACAAAGAAGGTTTAAATGCTAAGGAAAAGAAATAGGGAGTTCCCATAAACTCCAAACAAAAGTCTAATCAAAACAAATGCGGAATAATACCTAGAACCTGAAAGTCAATGTACCAAAACATCTAAAGTTCAAAAAGTCTAGGAAAATGGATACCACCCAATTAACATAACAAAATCCTAAGTACTAGTCTATGTTTGAAAGTATGGACATAAACAGAAAGAGAACTCATGGCAGCCCGGATGAATTGGCTCACCCTTGAATTCGATTGATCACTGATCTTCTAAGCTAGGTCTATTAGTAGCCGCCTGAAGATGCCCTGTACTTAACAAAGAAAGAGCAAGTGCAGTATCAGTACACAACCACAGTGTACTGGTAGGATCACACAACTATCCCAATAAGTGCAAGATATATAAGCCGTTACAACATAATAATAACATGCATACACCAAACATATAAATTATCAATATCATTTCCGAACAATGTACAATTTCACAATTTTCAAGATATACAGTTATGTCAAGTCAATGGTCCTCCCATGGAACCCACACCCAAACTGTTAGTGTATCGGTATGTGGTACCCACTCCAAGTTTGTGTATCGAATCGTGACACCCGTTCCAATGTTTATGACGGATGTGGCAACTGATCCCAGTTAGTGTGTCGGAATGCAACACCCCATCCATTCAACAAGCCAAAATCACAATCACAAAGTACATTCTCATAATCATACAATCAAGTCATGATTCATGTCATTCAATTATTAATCTATCCTCATTTACAATTAGTGCGATCAATAATGCAACATTCGCATATATACATGTATCATAATGAAGCAAGAACAAACATATATCACACAGCATGAAATCACAATCATCAGCATGAAATCACAATCATCACCTACCTCGAACAAAGCTTGAATCCCCTAAGAAACTTGATTCTTCCCTTTCCGGATTCTTTCCACTTGTTCTTGGTCTACGAACAATCAAAATAATGCGAGGATCAATAAACAACACCTAATTACCCGGATTATAAACAATAATATCAATCCTAGGTCAAACCCTTGATCCCCATACCCAGATTATGGTTTTTTCCACCATAATTTCTAGATCAAAACCCTCATTCATCAATAATTACCCACTAGTTTACATTCTACGGATAGAAAAATGGATTCGGGTAGTTAAAACCTTACATTTAGACTTAAGAATGGTGAAAAATGGTCAAAAACTCACATGGGGTCTTCTCCTACCTCTCAAAGTCGAAAAGTCCAGAATAAAATATTTTTGGGGTTTATTTCCGACTTAAGTCGTGTATTTCCTACCATAACGGTCCCAACCCCGCTACCGCAGCCCCGCCCTGACGAGAAAATTTCACATTAGCGGCTTGCACGGAAACAGTGAGCAAATTTAAGAATTCCAAAACCCCCATTTCACAACACACCTTCAACCAATGACACTCAGAAACTACTTGTTCATGCTAAGATATGTTTCGGGAGTTCTACTCACCCGAATACAATTTTGTAAAGTCGTACAGATTTCTTAACGTCTTATCTATCTACTCATATGATCAAAATCATAATTATATCACCCAATTGTTACCATATTTCCCTAAACCTTGCTAACTCTGATTTCGTCCAAATCTGGACTAAGTTGGGAAATTCCAAGTTACTATGAAAAAGTTTTCCAGCCCAATATTTTTCCCCGTTGGATTTTCTATAACAATGTGAACCGATCATTACATGAGTTAATAATAACGCAAGTCTCCATTAACCATGTAGCCAATGTGGGTAGAAAGGGTCATATATTTTAGATGATTCCTTAATGCTTTTTAGCATAGACTAGTGGATCCACTTAGTTGAGAGGTCTTATACCTTGGCAAAGTATAGGACAGTTCTGACAGCGTAGGCGAGACATTGTATCATCACATAGTTCATAGTGATGATTGACGATTAGAGAAACTCCCACCGAGTTATATTTTATTTTTATATACGACTTGAGTTTTTATTATATTCTTTAATACATTGAGTTGTTTTCTACTGTTTTAAAAGCTTTCCATATATTGAATCTTTTATTGTTGTTTTATCCTGAGTTGAGTATCTTGAGTTAAGTACCTTTGAGTTGAGTTGAGTTGAGTATCTTATTCTTGAGTTGAGTTTGATTGAGTGAGTTGAGAAGAGGTAAGTATGTTTCCTTTTTATCAAGTTCAAGCTTATGTTATGCTTTGAATTCCCCTTATGTGCTCGGACACTCCATGTACTGAGCCATTTGGACTGCATCATTTCATGATGCAAATACATGGATTTAGGATCATCAACAGGTGCTTTGTTGATACCACATGTTGTTCGAGTTAGCAATGGTGAGCCTCCTTGCTTCCGGAGGGTTCCACTTGTACTTTCAGTTATATCAGTTGTTAGGATGTCGTCGGTCTTGTCCCGACTCCATCTTTGCCAGTTAGAGGCTTCATAGATAGACGGTAGAGTTTCAGAAGTTTGTTCATTTATTTTATTAAATGTTTTAAAGACTTAAGTTGCCTATTTATGGCGAGTTGAATATATTATTTTTATTCAGAGTTATCTATTCAGTATTGTTTAGATCATTTAAAAGTTGAATATATTATTTGAATTTAATTCAAGTTTTAAGCTTTTGTATGCTCGAGTTAATCTTCCGCTTCTAGTCAGCCAAGATGAGGATTTGCTTGGGGTCCAACAATGGTTCTCAAGTGCCGGTCACGTCCAGGGTGTAGACTCGAGTCGTGACAATATAAAATATAGAATATATATGAAATTGAATGTTTTTAGTTGAAGAATTAGATTAATTTAACATTCATATTAGGGAGTGTTCTTATTTCACTAAGCTTTGAGATTGTTCACGTCTGAAAAACTATTTATTGTTCTTTATAAAAAATAATCACAACCCTTTAGAAAAATCACAAGCTTTCCAAAAGGCCACAACTCATCATAAAAGTATTAACTCTTTGGAAAAGTCGCAACTCTATGGAAAAGTCACAACCTTTCAGAAATATTACAACTCATCGGAAAAGTTATAAATTTTTGGAAATGTCACAACCATTCCATGTTAAAAGGTGTTTCCCCTTACTATAATATAAATAAATAAATAATACAATATAAATCATAGAAGATATACTAAATTTGGTGTTTTAAGTAGGAGGTATTACAATAATTTAACATTTAAGTTAGGTAGTTAATTCTTTTAAGGTAGTTTAGACAAAAAAAAAAAAGATAGATATAGATTTGCCTAATTTTAATTTGATATTAAATTTTAAAAAATAAAGAAGACTTTTAATTAAATGATCGTATGAAGAATATATAAAAATGTCTTTTAACTTTGTGGTCTTAAAGATGCGGCGCCCCCACCCACAAGAAGAAAAAAATATTCTATATTTAACTAAATAAATTGGAAACAAAGTAGTACTTATTAAATATATTTTGGACTCTTCAAACAAGTTTTTGATCAAATCATTTTTGTCCAACAGTTTAAGACTTTTCACAACCTGAACACCAAGTTGTAGTTTGTGAAACGAAAAATCATTGAAATTCTTGTCAAGTTGAAGTTGCTGCAAAAGAATATTAATTATCAAGATAGTCTTCTCGTTTGAAGTTGATTTATTTCACTCTCCTTGTTAAACAATTTTTTCTTGATCTATCTAATTTACCCAAAAAATATATACTAATTGAACAATTGAACAACTCTCACAATCTTCCTTGTTTAAAGAAGAAGAACAGAAAACATACAAAATTTATAGTATAGAAGTGTGAGAAAATCCCTCTATTTATAGACAACAAAGTATAGGATAAAAAGGTGCTTATGATGCCTTATCAGATAAGTCACAACCCTTCAAACAAATCACAACTTTTCAGAAATGTCATAACTCATCGAAAAAGTCACAACTCTATAGAAAAGTCACAACCCTTTGGAAAAGTCACTACCCATCCATTTGAAAAGGTGTCACCTTTGAATATATTATAGAGTAAATAAATATATAAAATATAGAATATCTATTAAATTGGGTGTTTTAATTTGGGGTTGTTATAGTAATTTAACATTTAAGTTAGGGAATTCATGCTTTTATGGTAGTATAGATATAAATATATAGATAGATATAGATATAGATATAGATATAGATAGATAGAATATAT